>VDFB02232519.1:0-11837 GCA_007258455.2 Sequoia sempervirens
ATTGTTGTTGGATTTGAGTAGCATATGCTCTTCATAGTGTTTGGAATTCTATTTTTTTGTAATTTCTTTATCGCACTTATATTTCTCTATCTATCTAGTTATCTGTGGAGGTGGAAACACCAAAATAGGGGCTTGACTATGACAAGCCCCAAAACAGCCCCAACATTTTTCCCTACTCTACTATGTGTAGGTACTTTGTTCGTGTGGAGCTTGTTGGAGAACTAGACCTATCATGAGTTGAATTCTTACCTTTCCCATTCTTGTCATTTCTAAAGCATTTCCTTTGTTATTTTTTGTTTACATCATCACAATTAACCTCTTTAGATAAACTATTAGTAGGTCTTTTGTTATTCTTTATGTACTTTTCTCACTATCTGTTCATATGAATGACAATGTACCTGTGAGATGTCAGCACACCATGCTATCATCCCTATTGTGTGTTGATGTCCTCTAGTAGAGAGCTGACAGAGTTACAATCTAGATTCCAAAAACCTACTTGTTTGGTCCAAGAATAACTCTTGGGCTAGTAGAAGGACAAAAGCACTGAGAATTCTCTTCATTCTCTACCCTTAAACATCATAACACTTTCCTAAACGCTTGCTCCACTTGAGGTAGATTAGGGAAGCCTTCAACTCTTGGCTCTTTATGATTTGGATCCCCTAAGTGGTCAGTCCCCCTCCTCTACACAAGTGTCATGAATAGTGTGCACTATACCATCCTAAGGGAGCATCAAACACTTGTGAAATATTGATGTGACCGCATTCATGGAAAATAGCCATGGAATGCCTATTCTCACTTTGAATAGGTTAGATTCAAGTATCACAATAAAAAGGACATCAATAGACTTAGGTCCAACTAGGACCATCAAATAAATAGAATTGATATGTGGTATAGACAGGCCATCATGAGTGTAGATCGTAGCCTTCAATTCTTCATATTTCTTCTTATGAAAACTATTAATAAAGAGTTTCTCTTTCATGATAACATTAACCCTATTGGTAGGGTCAACCATAACACCAGTTACAATGTTACCATTGACTTGAGCAGGGATGTAAAGATGAGAAGGCTCTCTATTAAGGCGGAAGTCACGTGGTGTGAAAGTTACGTCAAGAATCTTATCCGTACAAGTTATGTCAAGAATCTTATCCATATGACTCATAGGAGGAATAGGAGTAAATGAGACCATGTTCACATACTCACAATGACTAGGTTCAAAAGATGTAGAAGCAACTTTAATTAAGTTAGCAGAATGGGATGGAAATGAATTTTTGTAAATTTGTAATTGATTATTAGCCTTAGCTATAGATTTATTCGAGTTTTTCTTCGTATCACCAAGTAGATGGCACTATTATATATTTGGTCCTAAATTATATGTTGGAGATGCACACTGTGTTCAATATCATGACCTAGGACTCAGTGATATTGATTAAACTTATGCATGCTCATACCAACTAGGATATGTCATATCATCAAGAAGTGATCTAATTTATGAAAGGGTAATTAAACTATCTTTTAATAAATTTTTAAGAACACTAGAATAAGATTCAGATAATTTTGTAAAAATTCTATTATATGTTGCAATGTTCTTTTTAGTGGGAATATAGACAACATTTGGTACTATATTATTTTTAGAATCTCTTAGAATAGATGCAACTATCTGATTATCGAGATGAGAAGATGAGGAGGAACCCCCATACTACATAACCATCTACTAATAATCTCTAAGTGCATTACACAAATGAGAGAAATATGGATATTTCATTAGGAATTCTTTCCTTAATGTTGGATGCAAATTCCCCATGAATACATATTGAACATTAGAATCAAAAAGGGCATAGGGGATCTGAGTGAATAAATATTGATAATGAGCAATAAAATCAGTCACTTTCTCATGAGCTCCCTGCTTATAGTGGACGAGGTCAGTGAACATGAACTTCAACTCAATATTAGCCTGGGAATACTACAAGAACTAGTTAATTAGTTACTCAAAAGTCAAAATAGAGTTGTCAAGAAGGGAGAAAAACTATTCCAATGCAGTGTACTTAAGGGATTGTGGAAATAGTTTAGCTAGCAAGTCATCCTGATAAAGGAAATTGCCACACATAACAATGAATGATGATACATGAATCTGCAAATCACCTCTACCATTGTATTTATCAAATTTTGGAACTTGACCCTTGGGGGATAGGAACATTCACAATGTTCAAGACCAAAGGATGGTGATGGTAGTAAGGTTGTAAAGTAGATTGAGACGTAGCGTTGAGTAATTTGGCTAACTGTGACTGCATCTAACCCATATTTTACAATAGGGTATTTAAAACAAGATTAGATGGTGGTAAAATTAGATTAGCCATGGTGGTAGAGGTTTGAGGTGCAGATTCAAGTAGAGGAATAGTGTACCCCAAAGGAGTGTGAGATACATTCATTCTGAGATTTACAAGGGAACAGAAAAAATGTTTGTATCATCAACAAAAATCATGGAAGCTATAGGACTAGCGTCCATCATATGCATAGATACCTTAGGTATCAGAAGGTTTAACTGAATAACAGTGATATTTGATTGGGTATCTTGGGTTTGACTCAAGATTGATGTGTATGAAGGTACATGGGTCTCGACTATGTTAGATAGCACATAGAGCAACTCAAGGCCGTTCTGGTCTGAGATTTAAGTAAGTTCCTCAAACTAATTACAATAGGAGCAAATTGAGTGTATGTGTTACCAAAATTTAGAAAATATTCAAATTCTTTAAGCCTCTTGTCCAAAGATTAGACCTGCTCAAAGGGGACAGGTAAATGCAAGAAGATGAGTCCACGAAACATGGAAGTTTTTTCCTTAGCAAAAAAACTTGAAATTGGCTTCAACAAAATGGGATCTATTTTAATAAACAAGAACCCATTTAGTTTAGGGCCCTGAACCAAAAATGGGATCCCATTTTTTTAAAAATAGAATCTCGTTCTAAAACAAGATCCCATTTCATAAAAAAATTAATATTTTATGTTTTTGAAATGGGATCCCGTTTTGAAAACAAGATCTTTTTTTTTAAAACGGGATCCCATTTCAAAAGCACATAAAAAATTATTTTTTTATGCTTTTAAGAAACGAGATCTTGTTTCAAAAAAAAAAATTAAAATGAGATCTTGTTTCATAAAAGCACATTTTTTTATGAAATAGGATCCTATTTTTTAAAATTTGAATTTTTGGTCAGGTTTTTGCTTTGTTTTTCAGTTCAAGAAAAGTCTTGGGGACCTGAACCTAAGATTTGGACCTAGTTTGACCTGCAACTTTATTTTCATATCAATGTCACAAGAAAATAGTGACTTTGGACATATGTCTGAAGACCTTTTTTGTAGAATTTTTTGAAGAAATTAAAACCCATTATAGATGAGACAGTATAGATTCCAAATATGTAATTTTTTTTACAATTGGATTATTTTTTATATTTTTTAATTAATTTCTAATGAAACAGGTCCATAAACTTGAAATATCAGAGCTTTTTAATATTTTAATAACTTTTTATTAACATAATTTTTGAAAAATAAATTGTAGGAAAATGTACTTCAAACAATTCTTTTCAATTTGAAAAAAAAATCAAAAAATGATAAGTTTAGGTCATCTTATGCATGACGTACACAATGATTTTTCAAAACAACAAATATAGCCAATAAAAAATATTCAATAAAAAATTACAAAAAATATCGAAAGCGTGCTTCAGTGAGTTACAAATCTTTTCCCAAAAGGATTTAGAAAAATACGATTATTTAGGTCAAAATATGGATGACGTACACGTGCATGGTATGTTAAAAAAAGTGACTTTTAAAAAGTGGTTTTTAGAAAAACCTATTGAAAATCAATTTGTATCATCTAGGTATTGAAATAAATTACATATTTGGAAACTAGACTCCGAGTACTACATTTTATTATTAGTGACTTTTTTAAAATTCCATCTCTAAGTGCTTCAAATTTTAAGGTCAAATGTAACAAATTCTAAAAATCAGGAAAAACACTTCCACTTTTTGGCCAAAAAGTGGACTCAACTTCTTGCACACCCAGACCCTAAGAGAAGCTTCATAATCTTTGGAGGAGGGAGACCTTGGAGAATAATTTGAAGGGGAAAGACCACCAAACACTAGCAACAGCTAGAAGGATCAAGGTTTCCAAAAACATTAGACTAGGTCTAGTGGGACCATACCTGTCTAGGGGTATGGTAGGCATCAAGCTTATTCTTACTATGTGTCTAAAGGTAGTAGATTGGGTTGTAAAGCTCATAAAGGAGTGCTTACGATGCACAACCTTGCCAACTCCCAAAAATAAGAGGACTTAAAAGGAGATAAAGAGTTTTAAGATTTTAAAATGACCATGGTTTTGGAGAAAGAGGATTCACGTCAGGATCACAAAAATATAGAGGGGATTTGCTACTCACAAGACAAAGAGGTCTCAAGGACAAAATAGCCCTCAACTACCTCAAAGGACACAGCTTAGGTGACAAGATAAAATGAAGGGTGATTGTTTATGTTCTACATAGAATAAAAAATATGAGAATTCTAACAACCAACAGATTGAGTCATAGAGGTCTTCTGGACAAACTGATGAGCTATCATCCAAGGACGACAACACAGTGGGATGCTGGCAAGAAGTTGAGTCCACTTTTTGGCCAAAAAGTGGAAGTGTTTTCCCTGATTTTCAGAATTTGACACATTTGACCTTGAAATTTTAAGCACTTAGAGATGGAATCTTGAAAAAAGTCACTAATCATAAAATGTAGTAATTGGAGTCTAGGATCCAAATATGTAATTTATTTCAATACCTAGATGATACAAATTGATTTTCAATAGGCATTTCTAAAAAAAACTATTTAAAAGTCACTTTCTTTTTCCATACCATGCACATGTACATCATCCATATTTTGACCTAAATAATCATATTTTTTTAAATCCTTTTGGGAAAAGAATTGTAACTCACTGAAGCATGATTTCCATATTTTTTTGTACTTTTTTATTGATTTTTTTGGTTAATTTTTTATTGGCCATATTTGGTGTTTTGAAATTTTTCCATGTACATCACGCATGAAATGACCTAAACTTATCAATTTTTTATTTTTTTATAAATTGAAAAGAACTGTCTAAAGTATGCTTTCATAAAATTTCTTTTTCAAAAAAATATGTTAATAAAAAGTTATTAAAATACTAATAAACCCTGATAATTCAAGTTTATGGACCTATTTCATCAAAAATTTATTGAATAATAGAAAAATTAATTCAATTGTAAAAAAATTACATATTTGTAATACACATTGTCTCATCTATAATGGATTTTAATTTTGTCAAAAAAATCTACAAAAAAAGTCTTCAGACATATGCTCGAAGTCGCTATTTTCTTCTGACATTGTTAGGACCTTGAACTTGCAAGTCAAACCAAGTCTAGGGCCTAGGTTCAAGTCCCCAAACCTTTTCCCGAACCTGTTAACAAAGAAAAAACTGGCCTACAATTCAAATTTCACAAAATAGGATCTTGTTTCCCATTCGTCCGTTCAAAATGGATCAGGATCCCGTTTACTAAACATGATCCTGATTTATAGAGTGGGATCATGTTTATTAAACAAGATCCTGAGTTATTTTTTACAATTTTTTTATTTTTACTATCAATCAAGTACATTTCGAGTCTGCAACATGCTCTATATAGTCGACGGTGACATATTCCCTATTTTCTATCAACTTTTGTCTTGTAGAGGCTCTTCAACTTGGGATTTTTTTCAATTTTGAAAGGAGGCATCATTGGGACACTATTAGAGAGGAATTTTGTTCAATTGCTACTTGTTTGAAGGAGGAAGAGGAATTTTGTTCAATTGCTACTTGTTTGGAGGAAGAGGAATTTTGTTCAATTTCTACTTGTTTGGAGGAACAAAGACTTTCAAGTTTTTGACATTCATTTGTACATACTTCAAAAAAAATTAATCATGGGATCACAATGTTAGAATAAGAGGAAAGATAGGAAGGCATTGACCCCTGAAGAAATTCAAGCAAAGAGAGAGGAGGCAAAAAAACAAAGAGATAGAAGAATGAGGATTTGATCAATGAATGATCTTGAAGCATCCAATTCCATAACCATTGAAGATAAAAACATTGAGGAGATTGATGAGCCTAGTTTTTGGTCCAATTTTGGGTAGAATCTATAGTTTATTTGTTGGCAATTGTCATGGACTTTGATATTAAATGTTGATATTTTCATAATGTTTCCCTCAAACCATTGACATTGGGCTTAATCCTATTTCTACAATTTTTAATGACATTGGCATATTATGTGGATTATCTATATTGATTTTGCATGTGGTTAATGAATGTTCCTTAAGGTGGTTATAGATATGCAGTTATTGTGTGTACTAACATTGCCATGCAGATTTAATTTAAAGATGTTAAGTTGAGGAAGACACCACTAGTTGGGCATGCACCGTAACGTCCAGCAAAGGAATCACTCAAGGTCAAAGGAGGTTAATGGTAGAACATTCCTCATGCAACTGAATGTAACCACCTTGTAGTGGACTTTAATGATTGAGCAAACGCGGGCGTTACTGTTGTGCTAAATCTACTTTTGGACTTAAATGTTTGACCAGATTCCATGCATGTGTAACTGTCACCACTCCACTTTCTTTGTTTTCCCTAAATGGCATACTCCCAATTGTGGAGTTGACTGCCTTGTCTAGTTGATAGTATAAATAAAGATCTGATGCTCTTTCCTCAGGGAGTTGTACGATTGGATATTGTACTTGCACTCTCAAGTTTTTAGTAATACAGATACATTACTCTTTTGTACTCATGATTTACAGTGAATAAAATAAAGTTATGAGTTTGAGCATTTGAGTTCTCATTAGTTTTAGAGGATACTTATCCAAGGGGGCCCACTTGGTCAGTAATTCATCCTTTTAGTTTAGTACTAGTTTAGTATTACTTGTTGTTTAGTAACTAGCTAGAAATTTGGCACCGACTGTTCCTGCAGCCACTAGAATTTCATTTTGTGACTGTTCCTACAGCTAAAGAAGATAGAGTAGTGCCCTATTTGTTGCTCAAATTTCCATTACTGTTATGCATTTTAGTTTGATGTAGTTGTCAATTGACGATTGGTATTTATGGTATTCCCTTCTAAGCAATTTACTTTCAACATTGTGTGTTCCTTAGCTGTAGAATGAATGGATACTTTGAGTTCCTAGTGCACATATTGTGCTGACCCATTTCAAGTTCATGTCCCTATGTTGAGAAGTTAAATGCACCTTCATGATGATTGAAATAGCTATTCAGGTTAGATGTCCAATCTCTGAATCATGGTCGTAAGGGCTTAGTTATTAACTCATTGTTGGAGGCCAACATTTTTGGCGCCATTACTGAGGATGGTGTCAAATTAGGGAGTCTTTTGGAGTCATTGGTAGTTTTTCTTGATGTAGTGTTTCTGGAAGTTGTTCTTAGTATATCCCCATTCAGGAAGTAATGACCCCCCTTATTCTTTACCAATTCTTTGTGTGAGTTGGCTAATAGTGAGTGATACCGCATGCATAGAGGAAGGAGAAGGGATTCTTATGGGAGATTCCTTCCTAACAATCCTAATCCATTCCAGCTAGTTGAATATCAAAACCTACCAAGAGAAGAAGAAGAAGAAGATCCACACCCCTTTGCTAATGCATTTCCTGATCTAACTAGCTCTGAAGTCCTCCTTTGAAGATCAAAATCAGCTTGAGAACCCCTTTGCTTTAGAACTACATCAAGCAGGCATGGGTGATACAAATAGGAAAAAACCTAACCAACCAACTTTCCCTTTCCCCATTTCCCATTAGAATGAAGTTGACAACATCAAGAACATTTCTGCCTTAGCACTCCCCAATTTTTATCGACTTGTCACAGAAGATCCTAATACTTTTTTGTTTGAGTTTGACATACTCTACACAAGTTATGATTATACTATTGATTCCCATAGGCTTAAGCTATTTCCTACCACTCTGAAAGAGGCTGCATTAAGATAGTTTATGATCCTAGGCAGAGATACTATGCAAACTTAGGAAGACATGAAGACAAAATTCCTTGTAAAATACAAGGAATATTGCAGGGGCGGCAATATGAGAGGAGACGACATTTTCAGGATGCAACAAAAGGAAGATGAGAGTTTGGAAAATTATATTGCAAGGTTTTTGTTTTCCCTACAAAAATCTCCACACCATACACTCAATTAAGACTCACAAAAGTTTATTTTCCTGAGAGGAATCAATGATAGTTGCACTGATGCCTTGCACCTCATGGGAGGAGGAGATATCTCTCAAGTTCATTGGGAAGATATCAAGAAAATATGTCAAAACTACTCTAGAACAGCTTCAAAGAAAGGAGGAGCTTACCAATCTTCCATGGGTAAGTCAACCACCAATGGAGTTTCAAGAATGGAGATTACTCATTTGTTGAAAAAATTCAAGAAAGACATTATAAATAACCTAGCTACTCAGCTAGATACACTTCAGGCCAAGAAGAAACAAGAGGAGGCAAAGACAATGTTGACAGAGTATTGCCCCCACTGCAGGAAAAAAAAAAAAGGGGGGACTACAGATGCAAGATGGTAGCTAATCTTGAAAGAAAGCAGATTCCACCTAAGTTCAAACCAATCCAGATTGAAGAAGACCAAGTCTACTATGTTTCACAAAGGAAGCCTTGGGCTCCGAGAAAAGGTATGCCACCAGATCCACTATCTTATGTTGGGCCATATTTTAATTCCTATGCATCTGGTAACCAATGGCAGCCTCCATATACATCCAACTATGGGGGATATCCACCATAGCCCTGGAGTAACCCTCTAAATGCTTGGACCAATCATAAAAACTCTCCACCCCAGTGGTAGTAACCTCAGGGGAATTGGTAGAAATTTCAAGGGCAGTGGCAGTCATCTCCAAGAAATTGGTAGCAAAAAAATCAATGGAAAGGAGGAAAACAATGGCCTACCCAGACAATCAGTTACATGTAGCCACCTTCTCAGCCCCAGCATCCTACTATAATGCCTCCACCTACTAATCCAAACTCAAATGCACCTAAACCTACTCAGCTACCAACTCAGCCCACACCCAATCCAAATAACAAACCACAACAACAGCCTGCATACTCTGCTGATTCAAATCAATTCCTTGCATATGTTGTGACTATAAGTGACATCCACTTGCATTCAAGAACTACTCTACCAGCCCCTTCCAAGCCCATTTTCACTAAGCTTCATGTGGAAGAGGAGGAGAAACCTCTGAATGATCCCATTCAGCGAAGTGTACCTAAAATTTTTGAACCAATCCAAGTCAAGCAGACTGAACAAGAACCACCATTTCCTCAGAGATTGGAAGTTGCCAAGAAGGAAGAAAAGCAGGATACAACTTTTGATATCTTAGATTAGCTGAAGCATATATGTGTCTAGATACCTCTATTTCAAGCCATAAAGGATGTTCCAATCTACGGCAAGGAAATCAAGGAAGCATGCCTCAAGAAGCTAGGTAGGAAAAAGAAAGACCCAACTACAGTTCATGTGATGGGACAACTAGTTGACATCATGCTGGGAAAAGTAACTATCCCCAAGTATAATGACATAGGTAGTCTTGTGGTAGCAGTTGTTATAAATGAGGTCCAAGTAAAGAATGCTCTGATTGATTTAGGGGCAGCAATAAATGTAATGACCAAGGACATCCTGTAGCAACTAAACGTTGCAAGCATTAGATCTACTCCTACTATCCTACAGCTTATTGATAGCTCTACTATTAAGCTTGATGGTGCAGTGGAGGATCTTGTGGTAGTTTTAGACTCCTAGGAGTACCCAGTAGACTTTATGATTCTTTCTCCTAAAGCTACACTAGGCGAGTATCCCATTATTCTTAGAAGGCCATGGTTGGCAACTGTAGATGCATACATTGGATGTCGGTCAGGCACGATATGACCATTTCAAATGTGAAGAGTACTAAAAAGGTTGCTCTTTATCTGCCTACTAATCCTTCTCATGATCAATATAATCATGTGTGCCAACATGTTAGTGAAGAGGACGAGGAAGTTAATTATATTGTGCAGCTTATGATGCTAGGTAGAGGCTCTTTCATGCAACTCCAAGATGAGGATGAAGTATTGGCTAACATCATTCAGAACCATTATGAAGTGGAGGAAGCATCATCTTCTCATTCTACTACTCCATTCAAGACACTTTTGTCTGTTCTTCTTGCAACCATTGTTCCCGCAGACGTTCTTCTTGCAACCACTCTTCCTGCAGCCATTGTTCCTATAGATGTTCTTCCTGCAGCCACTCTTCCTGCAGCCATTGTTCCTGCAGACGTTCTTCTTGTAGCCACTCTTCCTACAGCCATTGTTCCTGTAGATAGACTACCTGCAGCAACAGGTATGTCCCATACATTGCTTCCATATGAACTAAAGGTACCATGTGTTAACGAAGCATCCATGATAGAGTTAACTACACAAGTATAGGTGTCAGAAGGAAAATATATGAATGTTAACAGTAAATTAAGTGAAGAACAACAATTGTTATTGGAAAACTTATTAAGGACCCATCAGCATGCATTTACGTGGGATTATCATGATATGAAGGGATTGGACCCTAAACTTTGTACACATGTAATTTACATCAGAGATGATTGTGTATAACTGAAAATATGTTATACTTCTGTGAATCCTTGCACGCAAGGATACTCAATAATGAGTCCTTGCAAATCAATTCACAGCTCTCTATCCGAGAAGAGCAGGGATTGATATTGTGGCCCTCAGATTGACCCAGTTACCCCTGCAAATACAGTCTCGGAACGAGAGATTCAAAGAGGAGAAGCAAGAATGCCAATCTCCATGAATCATGTTCTTGCAATGCAACAATGAAAACTAATCTAAATGACTGTAAAATGCAATAAACAAAACTAATTTATTGAAATGAAAATTGATCTACATGCAATGCCATAAATGAATTACTTTGCAAATTAATCTACTATGAAGATTAAGCTAAAATGTAATATTAAACTATATGCTCTAAAACTAAGATGTTTATAAAATCAAACTAATGTGTAATCTCAAATGATAAAATTCAAGAAAATTTGTAGCATAAGTCTGATGTAAAAATTCGTGATCTTTTTTTGAAATGAGAATGAGAGGGCTCATTTTATAGGCAAAAGTGGAATTGAAGGAAAATTCAGAAGCAATGTGGGATAAATAGAAAAATAGAAACAAATCTTGATTGGAATTCTTTTTTTTAGTTTATTTCCCTTTTAACTGATTTGTTTCCTTTTTTTCATCACAGGATATTCTTGAGAGGATATTTCATTTATTTTATTTATTTAAGATGATAATATCTCTTTTAATAAAAATAAAATAAGATTATGTAATTTAGAAATGAATATTAATAAAATAAAATTATTTAATTAAAAATAGATTTAATTAAATAGCATCATTTTATTTAAGTAATATTAACTTCAATTAAATAACATTATTTTATTTATTAAAAGGGATTTATTTATTTTGATTAAATAAAATTAATGAAGCATTCAAATCTTAGGGAAAATTGAAACATTTGAAATAGTTATGAATTGATTAAGAAGTTTGATTTGAAAATGCGACAATCATTGATTCAGAAAATTGATGTTGACAAATTAAATAAATGGGGCCCAAAGTCTAGGTGACCATTTTAGGTTGCATACATTTGCCCATCTTTGACTAATGTGAGATCGACTCGGGATCACATGCAGTCAAAGAATGAAGTTGCAATGTGAGATCGATTTGGGATCACAAAACAACTCAGATGTGAGGTCGACTCGGGATCACATCTGGACAAACATAAACAAAAGGCC
>VDFB02232521.1:0-11896 GCA_007258455.2 Sequoia sempervirens
GAAAGCATGCCCATCTAGAGATGACCTTAGAATTTGGTTGACTTATCCAGAGATAGTGATGTCGACAAAAATTTAAATGAGACAAGAAGATTTGGAAGCTAAAGGTATACAAATCAATGTCTAAGTTAAACAATTAATACCCTAGATAAACATCAGTTCACACAGTGATGAGTCTGTAGTACATAGTTTTGATTCTAGATAGTAGGCGAGCCAAATTTGGTTCATGGTGATTGGTTGAAACCTGGTGCAATACTAATTGATCTTGGCTTACAAAAAAAGTTTGTAAGTAAAAGATGGTTAATATATAGCAAATTAAGCTGGTATTGGCATGGTGTGTTGGTTTATAGGTGGCATTGTTGTTCTTTCCACAAAGGTTCAAACCCCATTAGGGTGGTATTGTTGAATGGTTGTATCCGGTTCATAGCTCCGGTCAAAAGCGTTTACACCTTGAATAAATATATATATATAGCAAATTAAAACTATTGCTTCTACTTTTGTATGATCCTAGTGCTAAAAGAGAATACCAATTAGTTGGTCATGTTTCCTATGAAGAGGATTCAAGAATAACTTCATCAATTAATCCTCTACCTTGTGGTATTGGTCTAATGAATATTGCAATGCTTTCGTCCACTACTCTACAATCAATAAAATGAGCATATGGGTTCAATTGAGATTTCTGATGTTTGATCCAGGCCTTTTGCAATACACAACAAATACAAACAAAACTATTCTAAAACTTTATGGCAAGAACTTTGCTACTCTGGAGCTCTTGTTATATTATAACATTCATAACTTAAACCTTTTTATACACAATGTCAAGTTAACTATAAATTGTATAGAGTTTAGATTTTCTATATCTCTCATATATCAACATAGGTAAATTTGAAAATATTTTAAATTATATAATTTCAAAAAAATATTGAATGAATTTATAGAAGATTATTTTTATTAAAGTGATAGAATCTAATCCCAATACTAACATTAATTATAAGTCTAACCATAACCCCAATCCTAAAACTAACACTAATTAACTTCAAACCTAACTCTAATTTTATATCCAACCCTAAACATAACTATGATTCTAAAACTAACATTAATGAAACCCTAATTGAACCATAACCCTAACCCCTAATACTAACCCTTGCCCCAATTGAACCTTAACATTCAACCCTAAGCTCTATCATAGAACTCCATCTTACCTCCCAACCCTAATCCCTAATCCCATTAGAATCCTATACCTAATTTTAATTAAAGTCTAACCCCTATTTTGAATGTCCCTAAACTTAAATTGAACTCATGTTTAGGGGGTTAGGGTTCAAGGTTAGGGGCTGTTGAATTATGGTTATGATTAGGGTCAAAATTCAAATAGGATTAAGGGTTGGAGCTTAATTAAGGCTGTTATTCACTTAGGGTTAAGGTTCAATTAGTATTCAATTTGGGTTAGGGATCAATTAGGGTTATAATCCAACAATGGCTTCTTAATTAAGGTCGGCTAAGGTTGGGTCTTAAATTAGGCTAGGATTGCAGTTAGGGTTCAATTCAAGGTAAGGGCTATTGTCTATTTTAGGTTAGGGTTCAATTAGAGTTCCTCTAGGGTTTTGATACAACTAGGTTACCATTATAGTTCAATTAGTGTTAGAGTTAGGGTTATAATACAAGTTCAATTAGGTTAGGTTCAAGGTTTAATTAGTGTTAGAGTTAGAGTTGCAATAATAAAATTTTCCATAATGATATGGAAAGGCATTCAATTGGATTCATATACAAATGCATAAATAAGAATTGGTAATTAAGAATTCTCTAGAACTAAAGTTATAACAACAAATACAATCATTAGCTTAATCATTTGTTCTTGTTAGGGTTGGGATAAGAATTTAATGGGTCCAACTGAGACTTACGAAATAAAACCCCGCGGAGGAAATAAAGCATTAAAATCAAAGTTGGGTTTTAATTTTAATCCAGTGACGTAAGCCTAAGCCACTAACTCCAGTGGTAATGTTGCCGACGGCTTAGCCAAAGCCTTTCATTAAATACTAACTGTATAATGTGTAGGTTTTCCAGATTCAAAGATATGGGAGAAGATCTCGATTGTACCCCGCCAACTCGCAGACCTAAGGTGTCACCCTGTTATTTGGCGCGAGGTCAGCAAAAGGCAGATGTGTTTCCTGTATGGAATGTGGGGCCCAATCTACACTATTGAGCTCATAACCCATGGTTTTAGATCGACAACGAAGATCAAAAGCTAATGTAAATCTCTGATGTTCCCTGCTAGCTGGCAAGAGGAAGATGAAGGTTGGTGAAGCATTAATGAATTATTCCTTGCTTGTGTAGTCACATCAATCTCAATCTATGTGAAGATGTTGTTGTTGGCAATGATGAAGGGTGATCTTTGGATTCTCATGTAGCTCTAGTTAAGTGGTGGTAGTACATACGCCGCCAAATTGCCATATTTGCACATGCATTTTTACTAAGCATTGATGAAGGTTGCCATTACCTCGCACAATAAAAAGAAGAGGAATTTACTACTAATAGTGTCATTCTTGTAGCAGTTAGAGCACTTTGTGGGTTGAGTCTAATCAAGTTTGAGTGCTTGTCTGAGAAGAGAAAATGAGTAAGTCAGTAAGGAGGTCTGTTCATTTGAGCTCACAAAAGCTCGATCCTGCTATTCAGGAAGGTACTTTGGTTGACAAGCCCAAGCTTGTGCCCACTAGATGCAGTAGAAAGTTGCAATTCCAGGACGTTGTTGCTCAACTAGTAGATGACAAAGGCAAGTAGTCAGCGGTGTGCTCCATTACTAGTGTTGGTAGGAAAATAAGGTATGGGCGGCATGGCTCCTCTGGATGCCAACACTCACCCATTGACCTTACGAGCAACACTTCTGATGATGTAACCAAGACCAACTCAGACTACTATCTGTATTTACCTCTCTTCAATCATGGTATGTTCTCTGATGATGAAGAGATAGCTATGGTGCCATTGGTTGTTAAAACCCCAAGCGGACCGACTCGAACCATATTGGGCAAGGACAAGAAAGAAGACAAGGCTAAGAATCTACCATAATGGGCAACAACTAGAAGCAGGCATGTATACTAGGGTCAGAGTGTTGGTAAGGGAATGGTGGTGGGTAAATAAGAAGTTGTTGTGGTGCCTTCGTGTAAATTTGGTTTCCTGGCATTTTTGCGTGGATAGCGATAAGGGGATTTTGATGACAATTTGTGTTCCCCTATTCTTTTACGCTACCCCAGTCCAGGCACTATATATGTTTTGCAAATTCAATGCGTGGGAAGTTTTGAAATGAAATTCAAATGCAATGGAGATTTTGTTCAAATTAAAACCCCAAGCGGACTGACTTGAACCGTATTGGGCAAGAACAAGAAAGAAGACGAGGCTGAGAGTCTGTCGTATTAGGCAACAACTAGAAGCAGGTGTGTATACCAGGGTCTGAGTGTTGGTAAGGGTAGGGTGGCGGGTAAATAAGAAGTTGTTGTGGTGCTTTTGTGGCAATTTGGTTGCCTAGTTTTTTTGCGTGGATAGTGACAAGGGGATTTTGATGACAATTTGTGTTCCCCTATTCTTTTACGCTACCCCAGTCCATGCATTATAAATGTTTTGCAGATTCAACATGTGGGAAGTTTTGAAATGAAATTCAAATGCAATGGAGATTTTGTTCAAATGAGAATTTGTAGTGAGATTACATTTGAGCCTGAAGCTTGTTGCTCCCTTGTCATATAAAAGGGAATTTAAGGCTCATTTGTAGGGAGAGAATTGATGAAATCTCTAGCTAGGTTTTGAGTTGAATATATGGGTAGAAAGATATCTGTCCTCTGATGAGGAAGTGATATCTGTGGTGCCATTGGCTGTTAAAACCCCAAGCAGACGGAATAGAATATATAGCCTGTTTTGAGTTTTGGATGAATATATGCAAATTATCTTAAATTGTATGCAAATATGACTATTAAGCATGAATAAACGTATAATTCTAATATATTTTCTCTCCTTATGTGGATTTGAGTGAATTTTGAATGAAATGTTAATGAAGTTGTCATTCTTCTTTTGAGAATTTGTTCAATTGCGTGTCTATTTTTTTTCTTTGATTCAAGAAAATCAATTAAATGCTTAAATGGAGTCATAAGTTTACAATTATTTACAAATGATTTGATAAGTAGTAATATATCAGAGAATTGAGCTACATAATGCAAGGTATTATATGAGGGCCGGGCTTAACCGACACACTTTAAGGGTACACTCCCTTAGATGTCTGACACCATGTGGGGCCCTCTTAACCCAACCTCTCTCTCGTTTCTGTAGCATTTCTTTAACCGCACCATTTCAAATCTATGTTTCCATAGTACTCCATCGTTGCAGTTTACATTTGCCATTCCCATTCCCGTTCTCCTTCCATAGCTGTTCGCGTTTTCTGTTTCCACTTTACACATTTGCTCAGTCATTGGATTGGGGGATTTAGTCTTAATCCCACATTCATTTCATTACATGAATTGTGGTGAGTGTTCCTTTTATATTACGAAGTATCGGTTCATTTTCTTTGTTAGGAAATAGAAAAGATTTATCTTCCTTATAACTTTAATAATAACTTTTTAAAAAAAGATTATATCTTATTTATAATATTTATTAATGTTAATTATATTTAATTGTTTATTTTAATGAAAAAATGTTTATTATGTTTTATTTAAAAATAATATTATTTTTATATTAGATGCTCTGATATTTAAATTAAAATGAATTAAAATGTGATGTTTTTTGAGATGTAGATGTTGATTATTGGAAGTGTTAAAAGAGGTTTTGGACTTGATTTTATAAATGCTTTTAAATATGTGAATTAAGTGTTCTTTTCTTTGGTTCAAATATGTGTACAAAATAAAACTAGTCTACAAGTTTCAATCTATAATTCCAATAATCAACTAGTAAAAAAATAATTTTTGAAATTGATTTTTATCTTTTAACATTTACACTTTATTATGGATTGACAATGTTTACAAACATCATTTTTTTTAAAGCAAAGGTGGTAAGCCTATATATTTATATATTAATATAATAAGAGTGAATATACATAGTATTATAAAATCTACTAAATTGTGAGGCTTGTGTTATCTTCATTTAGATCCCTAGATGGTCAATAAATGTCTCAAAGTATTGTTTTGGTTCATACCCATGTCTGAGAAACCGAACTAGTGTGCAAATATAAATCTATACCATAAGAATCAACTAGCAAATAATTGATGTTTAGAATTTAGTTGTGTTGATCTTCTAATAATTGAACCTCAATATAGATAGAAAGTGTTTAGTAACATTTTTAGGGAATGTGCTAAATTGTGAGGATTTTGTTCTCCTCAATTAGAGCCCTAACCAAACCAATTCCATGACATAGGAATAATGATTAGAGACATGATGATAGATGTTATGAGAAAATGTTATTACATTTCTCTCAATGAAAATGTTCTTTTGATAAACCCTCATTGTCCTAATAATATTTGATCATTTCAATGCTTAAATGATTTTTAAGTAAAATACAACATGCAAATCAAGATAAAACATGCATTAGGTGGCCTACAAATGATTAGTGGGAGGGTGTCAAGATTTAAATTGAATTTAAATTTTAAATGTGTAGGGTTGATAACACACGCCAAGCTCTGCACTAGTAGATCCACAAAGGCAGGGTAATGTCAGAGATTAATTCACACAAGAATATCCCACTTGTAGACTTGTTACTGAACAAAGGACAATCTATTCAAATTTTACCAAAAATAGTAATGAAAAAGGGCATGAATATATATTTTTTCTCTAAGATTGATGTGCATGTGAACTTCTATTATGGTGTATGTTAAAGTAAACAAGATATCAATGAGGAAACTATTTAAGTAATTTTAAATACCAAAAGATATAGATTTACTTAAAATATATATAGTTTACAATTATATTCTCCTTCCAATAGTAACTCCACCAAAAGCATACAAAATTTTAAAAATATGTAATGAATAACATATATCAAACATTTAAAATAAATATGAGAATTTTTTTGTTTAGTTGTGTATTTGTATCATTTATATATATATATATATATATATATATATATATATATATATATATATATTATTACTAAATTCTAGATAGGTCCTTATTTTCTCACTATTTGGAGATCATTATTTAGTTCCTTTTTTTTTCCCTCAATTTCCTTATATAATATTACACCTATTTCAATGCAAAAGAGTCCATATCTAATTACTTGCTCAACCTAGATTTCATAGGCTTTTCCAAATGACTTATATTTGTTAAACCTTTCAATCACACAATTATCAATACATAATATCTCTAAATCATCAAAAACCAAAGGTCCATCTAATGCATGTGTTAAAATATTTAAATTATTTTTAATATAAGAAGTTAATATTTGCTAAAAAATTTAATTGATAGAATCTTTCTAAAAAAAATCTCTGCTATAAATTGAACAATAAGATTCCAATGTTACCAACTCAAGGTCCCTATTCCAAGTTGTGCAGAAAAAAGAGCCTTTGATGGAAGGAGATCAAAGAATTTCTTCAATAATATTTTATCTCCATCTAATCTCAATTGCATGAGTCCTTGAATGAGGAGTTGGTGAGATTCAAGCATAATTTGAGAATATTGTAAATTAAGAAGATTCATGGTTTAAAAGTTAGGGCTAAAATAAATTGGCTAAAAAATGGAGATAAAGGCTTTGATTTCTTCTTTAATTATATAAAGGAGAAAAATGCTAGGGAAGAAATTGGATCAATCTAGGTGAATAATCAACATATAAATGGTCTTTATTTGGTTATAAATGAATTTCAATCTTTCTATTAAGCCATTATTTTCTTTGTTGAAGATAGCAATGTGGACTATAAAAGATCCCAAGATCATTGTGCACAAGTCATCCCTAGGAAAATCAAAGAGGAAGACAATGATTGGCCTACTAGAGATATCTCTAAGGATGAGATTGTAAAGGATATTAGAATATATAAAAAGGATAAATCTCCAAGTATAGATGGGCTTGCTACAATTTTATAAAAAAAAGTTAACTAGATTCGGGTTGGGGTTAAGGCTCAATTAGGATAAGAATTAGTGTTAGGGTTGGGGTTAAGGTTCAATTAGGATAAGAATTAGTGTTAGGGTTAGGATTAGAGTTCAAATATAGTTCAAAGTTAGGGTTATGATACAATTAGGACTACTGTTCAATAAGTGTTCCCTTAGGGTTATGATTATAGTTATGAATCTACAATTAGGGTTCAATTAGGGTTATGATTAGAGTTATGAATCTACAATTAGGGTTCAATAATGTTCACTAAGGGTTTCTTTCTTGGGAGAAGTTTATTGTTATATGGTACAAGTGTATTTTATAAAAATAATAGATTTCCTTCCTTCTTTTGCATTGTAAGCTACCATAATATATGTCCTTCAAATCCTATTCATATTATGAGTTTTTCTAAACTATACAACACGACATCCAACAAATAAATTTGTTATGCATTTTTTCCAAGCACAAATCCTTCAAATTCTTAATGTGTTACTTAGGTTAATTTTTTATTGCAATAAATAAATACACACTAATATATATATTATGGATTTGAGGGAAAATATTAAAATATTTATATATATAGAAAAATTTAAATGCAAGGGATTCAAGTACATACCTTTGCTTTTGTTAATGTTGATGAAGATACAAATGTTGATGAAGTGCCAAATTTGATGACATGGTCTTCCTAAAGAATTGGAATATCTTTGCTCTATGTGGCACTTGAAATTTTCTACAAAACTATAACTAACTCTACCTCAAATTTGTGACTTTGGACTTATTTTGCATCAATAAATATGAGCTTTGACACATGCCTCCTAATCTAGCATACAATATGTACTTAAATTCTCAAAATAGTTGGGAGTAGTGTTGAGATTGGTGGATCTTTGGGAAGGTCCAATGCTTCACCTTTGTATCTCTCCCTATAGATAGAGGTAGAGATGAATATAGAATGAGAGAGAAAAAGGGATAAAAATAGATAGAGATATAGAGAGAGATAGAGGGAGATATAAATATATAGAGAATATAGGGAGATAGAGGGGGATATATATATATATATAGAGAGAGAGATATATGGAAAGATAGTCTATATAAGGAGATATAGAGAGAGGGGAGAGAGAGAGAGATAAGTAGAAAAAGATATTAATATTTAATTTTTTAAAAAATATGTAATTTTTAAACCATTTTCCTATATATTTAGTATTAAGATTTTTACATCTTTTAACAATTCAATATATATAATACAAATAAAATATAGTTAATAATTTAATTAACTAGCATACCTATATTAATTAATAATATATATGTAAAACACGCCGAGAGTTATCTTTATCAAGATGCCTATTGACTTGAAAAAATGCTTAAATTTTCATGAATATGAATTTGGAAAGCAATCAATTTGATTTCATTATTGTTTGTGTCATTGTTTATCTCAATTCCCATATATAAGGGTACACATTGAAATTTGAAATCATTCCAGCTTGTCTATAACAACAATCAACCAAGAACAATAAATTTAAAAGCAAAAATGTTCATCAATCATTAGATTTAGTATTGACAGCATCAAAGAAGTATATCATGACAAAATGGCATTAACTAACTTAGATATATCTGTTGAAAAGGACCTTTTGTATAATGTGTGAAAACTTAACATAATCTTATTTTTCATGCTTCAAAATATTCAATTCTTTTGTTGTTACACCCATATTCTTCTGCCACTTCTTCAAAATTTGTAATCCAAGTGAATGAAGTATGGTCTTCCACTTTGCATTGAGGTATATATTTATAATCACATTTAAGGAAAGTTTTATCACATCTTCCACAATACCACTGACCATTTTCATTAGTGTTTACCTTCTTTTTGCAGTGCCTATCTCCAATTTTCAAGGGGCATGTTGTATAACAAAAAATTTATACCTTAATGAAAGATAAGGTAGCTTTTATCACTATCCAATAAGGTTTACCAGAGTTGGCAAGGTCTTGATCCTGTATTTGTGAGATACTAGGGTTAGGAACAAATAGGGTTAGAGTTGGATTTCAATTACATCTAAAGTTTAATTAGGGTTAGATTTCAATTAGGGCTAGAGTTTAATTAGGGTTAGGGTTCAATTAGGGTTATCGTTAAGGTTATGGTTTGGGCTAAATCAGGGTTAAGGTTGAATTAGGATAAGTGTTCACTTAGGGTTATTGTTAGGCTTAAGATTGAGCTTAAGATTTACTTATATAGTATTTTGGATAATAGAAACAATTTTGATTGATTTAATATTTTCTAAATTCATTATTGAATTTAAATCTTATAATTTATTCTCTAAATTCATTATAGAAACAATGTATGAGAATTTATTCTATTGATTTTGAGAGTGAAAGTGTGGCTACATATATAGGGTTTTTATACATAGTATTTGTAGGAGAATGGTATCTCTATTTTGAATTATTCTAAACGTTGTTTCTATGTAGTAGTTTTTAAATTAATTTTGTTGTTATACTCTATAATTGGTAGTTTATATATTGCACTTTCTCTATACATGATATTTAGCTTAAAAGTTAGGGAGTTACTAATAGAACCTTCACTTATTTTTAAAAAGACTAAGAAATGTATGAAAGAGATTTGACAACATGAAAACCATGAAAATAAAAAGTGAGAAGGCAAAATTTAACTTGGTAAAATGGCCAATCATGTGCCAAAAATGAAAAGAACCATTTGTTGTTACACTCTAATATTTCAGCCACTACTAAGTTACCAGGGTGCATTTTATAAATGTATCATGCAATTGAACATGATATTGGGAATCAATGTGAATGATTCTCATCAAGAAATTAGACAAGCTTTGAGATTTAAGGACCCAAGCTCTTTGTAGGTTTCAATGAAGATTTAATTAGCCACTAATAGGAACAATAAGAAAATAGATAAATGTGAAAATAAATCCTAATCTCTAAGAGTGTTGTGCTAAGAATTACATACACATCTCATAAATTTCAATAGAGACATGAGACACATTTATAGAAATAAAGGAAAGAAATAGTTATTTAGATAGTTATTAATCTACAAAATATTAGGACCTAGGTACTTCAAGAGATTAATAAAAATAAGTTGTTATTTATAATTTTTAAATTAGATAATTTTGAAATTATCATAGATGTAAAGTAAAGATAAAATATTTTTCATCAAAACAAATAATGTGATTAATCAAGAATAACATGATATTGCAAAAAATATAATAAATAAAAGAATATGCATAATTGTACATAAGCCATCAAAAGTCTAAATATACCTATCTTTATCAAAAAATTAAAATCTTTAAAATGACTAAAAATTATTAAAACTTATTAAGCTCCATGAACATAAGACATCTGCAAGTTCTTGCCGACTTTCTTCTTAGAGAAAAATTATGACCAACTGGATTGAGGAATGTCTTCCAACTGAGCTCCTTGGCAAACATCACCATGTGTGTGATTTAATCCTACAAATTTGATCAAAGGATAGTTGATGAAAAGTCGCACAAATTTGATCCCTAGATGGGACACGTGTCGCCCACCCGCGATATCGCCATCCTACAATTCCCGATCATGGGATGGCAGGAAGCCATTGATCTTGAAGGCATTTTGATCGACGGCAGCGTGAATTTCATCCTTTTGAAAAATAAAACATTCATTAAAGGGAAAGGGGACATTACTAGGCGGATGGAAAATTTCCTCAGGCCCCACCTTGTACAGTCCACGTGGCAGCTGCCAGTGATTTTGCAATCAACCAAAGCACCATCGCGAGATGGCGGGGAATGACTCAAATCAAAGGACAGTTGATGAACAGTCGCACAAATTTGATCCCCAAATGGGACACGTGTCGCTCACCCTTGATATCGCCATCCTAAAATTCTTGATCATGGGATGGTGGGCAACTGTTGATCTTGAAGGCATTTTGATCGACAACAGTGCAAATTTCATCCTTCTAAAAAATAAAACATTCATTAAAAGGGAAAGGGGACATTACTGAAGGATGGAAAATTTCCTTCGGGCCCCTTGTATAGTCACGTGGCGGCCGCTGCATGATTTTACCAATCAACTAAAGCTTTCGCTCGAGATGGCGGGGAACAACATCAAAGGACAGTTGATGAGCAGTCATGCAAATTTGATCCACAGATGGGACACGTGTCACCCGCCCGCAATATCACCATACTACAATTCCTGATCACGGGATGGCGGGCAACTATTGATCTTGAAGGAATTTTGATCAACGGCAGCACAAATTTCATCCTTCTAAAAAAATAAAGCATTCATTAAAAGGGCAAAGGAGACATTTACTAGGCGGATGGAAAAGAAAACAACAACATAAGTTTTTAAAAGCGTTAGAAGCACCAACCAAGACTTAGGAAAATAAAACCAGCGGAGAAGTAAATAGCCAGACCAAAGGGACTAGGCCTGGAAACGAGAATGATGGGCATAGATGTTTAAAACCTTCAAAAAAGTACTTGATGAAAATAGATTACATTGACCAAAGGCATTACATAAGCTTACAGGGTTTAAAAAGGTGAGAATAAGCTGAAACTGACCCCTAAGAAATTTTCCAACACCATGAAAGCCTAGTGACATAAGGTAGGGCATGAGTGAAACATTAGGAACAAAATTTGAAGTTCCATCAGTACAAGCATTGGATAATTTTATATTAATAGTTTGTCCTATTACAAATATAAAAGGTGAGCACAATAAATAACATGTATTTTCCCATTAAAAATGACTTAAATAAGGTGTAAAACCAAGTTTTTTCATTTAAAATGCAAAATTAGAAGGAAAAGAAACATAATATGAAGATTGAAGATGGAAAGAGGGAAAGAGGGAGGGAGTGGGAGACATATAGAA
>VDFB02232526.1:0-13320 GCA_007258455.2 Sequoia sempervirens
AATTAAACTTGGTGTAGAAGACTTGACTTTAGAAATTGCTTTTGTGAAATGACTAAAAAATGTGTAAAATGATTTAAAATGAGTATTTATAAGCAAAAAAACCTAATTTTCCCATTATTTAGACCTAAGAGGCCAACATTCACCAAAAAATTAAGTTAAATTAATTGAATTCCCAGTCAAAGTTGAAATTTTCCTCAAAAGGGACTCATTCACCACCCTTGGAAAATGGGTCCCACCAAAGGGGACTCATTTTCCCAAGGTGGAAAATGGGTCCCACCAATGGTTTTGGAAGGTGGGTTTTTAGGATATGGATGAATTGAATGTTGTTTGTTAGCATTTAAGTGATTTTTCAAGTGAAATAGGCCTCTAGATAAAAAATAATGGGTCTTAGGGGCTTATAAATGTTGTTTTGAAGGATAAATGATTCATGGATAATCAAAAGTAGATCTAATTAGGCATGAAATTGTCTCTTTTTTCTAGAGGGTCCACTTTTCTATATCACATTTAGCCCCCACTTTAGCACCCATATGACTCTACGTGCATATGTAAGCTAAAGGACTCTAAATAGTGCATTTTATTACATAAAAGGTTACTCATTCAAAAGGTGGGAGAATGAAGCCCCTAGTGTAGTTTTCTGCAAAAAGCAAAACATTAGGAACTGCCTCCTACAACACACATTTGTTAGTTGTTCAAAAATCCTTTTGTATTACTCCTAGGAATCCAATTTTAGGGTAGATGCATGCCACACTTGATTCTAGTTACTTTACGTAGGTGGAATCAAGGTAGCAATCTAGCCATGTGAAATAAGGTATGTAGCATTTCCAAGTACCATGTCACATAATGATAGACAATTGATGATGTCGAGCATCATTTTTCTTCATCCTTCGTTCCTTCTCATAATTGAATAATTTTATTATTCAATTATGTTTGATTATATGCCTCTATTAATTAAATAATTTTTAATAAATATTTAATTAATTCACTTTCTAATATTTATTCTATCTTGACCGATTAAATAAACTAATCATGTCACTAATTTCCTCCTCTTCTTCAATAGTTAAATAAATTATTATTTATTTAATTATTTTGTCATATTTCATCTATAGTTAAATAATTACCATTAATTATTTATCTATTCATGGTCCCATTTTCCATAGTTAAATAATTATTAAAATCATTTAACTATCCCATGCCACCTCCCACTAAATAATCTAAATAAATTATTTAATGTCTAATTTCCATCTCTCTCCATTTAATTAGATTAATAAATTTAATTAAATGTTCCTTTTCATTTTCCACATAAATAATTTGAATAAATAATTTATTTTCCACTTGTCCATTTCTTCTATTTTCAAATAAATTATTTGAATAAATTATTTATTTTCCACTTGTCCATTTCCAACATTTTCGAATAAATAATTTAAAATAAATTATTTATGCACCATTTGGTCAAAGATACCCTATCATAATCCCCTATCAACATTCATTTCCTGTCATAGCTTGCATGTCCCTACATGTCCTTGCATGCCTATCCTAGCCTACATGTCTGTCATGGCCTACATGTCTTTGCATGTCTTCTTGTCATGATTCCTCCAAGAATAGCATATTCTTGGTGCATCAATTATGGACCATTGATCTTGGCATCTTTTCTAAGACTTAATCTCAACCATCCATTTCTCAGAACATCCCTCTCATGAATTACCATCCATTGATTTTGGAATCTTTCTAGAAGATTAATCTCAACCGTCCATTCGAATTGTTGTCTATAAAAGCAACCTTTCTTCTCCATTTTCAGCTTAACAGCTATTCTTCTCCAACTTTCTACTTATCATTTGCAGGTATTTGCACAAGTCACACTACAAATCTGAGGGCATATTTGCAAAAGGAGAAATAGGAGAGCAAGAGAAGTGATTCAAGTTCAAGCATGGGGAGTATTTTAATTTAATGTTTTATTTTCCTTATGCTTACTTTGTTTTCTCTTGTTTGGATGTGGTTTAATAGTTTAGGAGTGTTGGCTGTCACTTTACCTATTCTATTTGATCTAACCTCATCTCACATTTGTGTGTTAGAAATCAAATAGAATACAAACAAATGGAGATTTCAAAATCAAAAAAATTACCCTCGATGGCTTTTCGTTCCACATATTGAATATCATATTCACTGAGGATTGTAATCCATTTTTCTAAACGTCTAGTCAATGTTGCTCGACTCAAGAGGTACTTCAAGGGATCGATCTTAGCTACCAAATGTGTCTTATGGTTTAACATGTAATGCCTTAATTTTTGGGCTGCAAATACAATTGCCAAACAAGAACGTTCAATGGGTGTGTAATTTAGCTCATACCCCACCAGTGTTCGACTGATATAATATATGGCCCTCTCTTTTTCTTCATAGTCATTTTGTGCTAGTAATGCCCCCAGTGCTGAAGTAGTTGTAGAGATGTACAAAATTAATGGTTTTCCTTGGATAGGAGGCATGAGAACTGATAAAAATGTAGACACATAAAATGTCCTAAGCCTTCGAAGGCCATTTTTCCTCATCCTCGTCTCCTCGAGCACTGAATAATTTTAGTTATTCAATTATGTTTGATTATATATTCTCATTAATTAAATAATTTTTTGATAATTATTTAATTAATTCACTTTCTAATATTTATTCTATCCCTAATCGACAAATAAACTAATTAAGGGCCACTAATTTCCTCCTCGCTTTCAAATAGTTAAATAAATTATTATTTATTAACATTTCACATCTTTCATCTATAGTTAATACCTTCATTACTCATTACCTATTCATGGTCCTTAACCAAATAATTAAATTAATAATATTTTGGTCGCATTGTGACAAAGAAAAAAAAATAAGCCAAAAGTCATGCCCCAATGCAAAATAAGATGAGAAAGAATGATAAGGAGGGTTATGGTATGCCCCCTTGAGAGGACAGACGGGTTCCAAGAACATGGGTGTGCTCTCGAAAAGGATGAGAAGACTAGAAGATGAAATATAGAAGAAATGTTAGCTTGGAAGGGGATGGATATTAGCGTGGAAGAGAAGGGAGGATGAAGATGGAAAGCTAGATGAAAAAAGATAGGGGAACCAACTTTCATACTTACATTTTTATATTTATCATCATTGGGCAGATTATTGTAATGGCCAACAAACACCATGATATGACGTAGACCAAGGTGTGCAAGGTTGTACCATCATGTGAGATAAGCAGTCGCAAACAAGGATGATCATGACTCATATAAAAAGGCACATTTTCCCCAGTCTTTTTGCCATAACCAACCGCAAGCAGAAAAAGATAAGAAAGACAAATCATGAAACATCGTTGCTTCTCTAAATCCTATTCCTAGGACATCCTCGAGAAACTAGCAACATGATTACCAAAAAGGACAAAATAAAGCCAAAACCATCATCATGATACATCGCTGCTTTTCTAAATCCCGGAGTCAGGACATCACTGAGAAACTAGTAACATGAGTGTCAAAAGATAAAACAAACCTCATGATACGTCGCTGCTTCTCTAAATCCTTTTGTCGAGATCTCGCTGAAAAACTAGTAACATGATGAAAAATCAACAGACAAGTGCCAAGTATTTTCCAAATGTGTTAATGTCAAGATGTTTGGTTTGATGTCGAGATGCCAGGGTGTCAAGGTTTTGACGATGCCAAGATGACAAGTGTCGAAGATTGCCAAATTCAAGAAGGACACATCCTAAATAATGTTGATGTCAAGAGGAGAAATCCCCAAAAGTCGAGGGGATCCCTCAAAATTCCAGGTGATAGTGACGGTGCCTAGGAAGGACACATCCTAAGGCATAAATGATGGGGGTTGTTCTTCAGAAGGACACATCTGAAAGAACATTGATGTCAAGAGGAGTGGTTCCTAAATGTCAAGAGGATTGCTCAAAATGTCGAATGATGATGACGATGCCTAGGAAGGACGCATCCTAGGGAATGATTAAATGACGGGCTACCCTTCAGAAGGACACATCTGAAGAGTAAGCAAGATTTGACTAGCTTGACTACGTTTGATTGAGATTGACTAATTTTGATATGCCAAGATGGTTGTCATGTTCCATTGAAAGATTGTCGAAGTTCACTTGGGTAGATTGTTCATTCAAGTTTAAAGACTGTTTCATGTGTGTGCAAAAATTGTGCAATGAACCCTAATGGACTGACCTAGTGCGGCCTCGAGGGCCCATCGACAGATGGCCTTTCCTACGTCATGCACTTAGAGACCTCGTAGTTCAACACGACTAAAGACTTTGTCTTGTTGACGAAAGATTGAGCCATGATTTATTTTGACAAACCTAATAGGGCTGACCTAATGTCTCGAGGGCTCGAAGATGAGCCTTGCCTATGTAGTAAATGAGCAAAGACAACGTAGTTCGACAATGACAAAGACTAATCAAGACTTAAATTGACATGACTGTGTTGACTAACATGACTATGTTTTTTTGGAATTTTTGTATTTTCTTCAGGACATTTTTCAATTTTTAGGTCTTTTTTAAGACCCCATTTTCTGGTTACAGGTCTTTTTAGGACATTTTCTGAGTTTTAGGTCTTTTTTAGGGTTTTTTAATTTTTAGGGCTTTTTTCAGAACATTTTCTAATTTTTAGGTCTTTTTAGGGACATTTTCTAATTTTTAGGGCTTTTTTTAAGGACATTTTCTGATATTTAGGGCTTTTTAGGACATTTTCTGATTTTTAGGTCTTTTTTTAGGACATTTTCTGATTTTTAGGGCTTTTTTTAGAACATTTTCTAATTTTTAGGTCTTTTTTAGGACATTTTCTGATTTTTAGGATCACGTGCGGTACCCACTGTAGTCTCATGATAAAAGTTTGCCCCTAGTCAAGTTGAGTATGAGCTAGGGAAAAATGAAATGTAAAGAAAATGCATGACTAGCATGGACAATGGACAATATGCAAGACTTGATTTCAACTATTGTCAGCCATGGATAGAAATATCATGATATTAGGACAAAGTGTTATGGCGAATGTCAAAACAAAGTATGTTCATTAGGGACAAAGGTAGATAGAGTGACAGTAGATGGCACAGCAATGACTGACTACACATGGCGCCTGCTTGCCAGGTTTTCGCCATGGTACTTATCCAAAGTGCCTATTTACCAGGTTTTCACTATTGGATAAATTATTTCTCTTTATTTTTGTCATTTTATTCTCTTTTTTTTGATACCAGGATGCATTTTGCGGGTTTCATCAAGGTGGCGATTTTCGATTTTCAATTTTGTATTTTTCTTTGGTTTTAGGCGGGGTTTCTAATGCACTATCTTTCATAAAATTTAGCATAAATCACGGTATTTGATTGGCTATCAGCTGTTCACTTGGGTAGCTAAGCGTTATGCTCCAGGAACCAATGGTCGCCGATGATGTAAGGGCCCAGCCAATTGGGCTCAAATATTCCTGGCTTCTCCCTATCTGACTGATTCTTGGGATTTTGCATGAGAACTAAGTCACCAATGTCAAACTGTCGAGTCATCACCCTTTTGTTATAGCTTCTGCAAAGACGATTTTGGTATGCTCGTAAATGATTCAATGCATTTTGTCTGCGTTCATCTAGCATTTCTAACTCATGTAGTCTTGATTGTCTGTATTCTTCATCAGTGATGAGGCCTTTCATGGAGACTCGCAAAGATGGAATTTCGACCTCTATGGGCAAGATGGCTTCGGCTCCAAAGACAAGGGCAAAAGGAGTGGCACCAGTGGGAGTACGAATGCTCGTGTGGTATGCCCACAAAGCAGGGTTGAGTTGGATGTGCCAGTCACGACCAGCGTCATTGACAGTCTTTTTAAGAAGTTTGATAATGGTTTTATTAGATGCCTCAGCTTGACCATTTCCTTGTGGGTAATATGGCATGGAAAAGTGGTGGCTAATATGGAAACGTTGACATAATTCACGGACTTCATGGTTTTTGAAGGGACGACCATTATCTGTGATGATGGATTGTGGAATGCCATACCGACAAATGATATAATTGAGGATGAATTTGGAGATTTGTTTGCCGGTAATGTAAGTGAGTGGAATGGCCTCGATCCACTTAGTAAAATACTCAATGGCAGTGATAATGAATTTGTGTCCATTGGAGGATGTAGGGTGAATCTTGCCCACGAGATCAAGTCCCCATTGTGTGAAAGGCCAAGGAGAAGTGATCGGCCTCAACTCTTGTGCTGGAACATGAATCAAATCACTATGAATCTGACATTGGCGACAAGTTCTTACAAATTCCAGTGCATCCTTTTCTAGTGTTGGCCAATAGTAACCAAGTCTCATAATCTTTTTAGCTAAGGTTGTGCCACTCGAATGGGACCCACATATACCCTCATGTACTTCCTGTAAGGTCGCTTTTGCTTCATTAGTGTTGAGACAACGAAGAAGGGTATTGTCAAAGCTACGATGATAAAGGGTGTTACTGATGATGGTATAACGTGCAACTTTGTGGATAAAGGACTTCCTTTGGTTATTGGAAAAGTTTTGGGGAAGAATCTGTGAGTGAAGGTAGTCAAAAATGTCCTTGTACCAGGGGGAACTGGAACCAACAAGCTCACAGACCATTTCTGATTCGGGGACATCATAAGCTGGAACCAATAACTGCTCAACCAAAAACTCAAATTGTGGGACATTACTGGGAATATCAAGCAAAGATCCAATAGTTGCCATAGCATCAGCAGCCTTATTATGTGTTCTTGGAATCAATTCAAAGGGTAGTATGTGAAAATATGTTAAGAAACTATCAACCATTCGTTTATAAGGAATTAGCTTCTCATCTTTGGTTTCATATTCATCATTGACTTGGTTTATAACTAGCTGAGAATCGCCAAGGACCTGTAAATTCCTAATTTTCCACTTGATAGCCATTCGAAGTCCTGTAATTAGTGCTTCATACTCCGCCATGTTATTAGTGCATGGAAATGCTATGCGGAATGACCTTGGGATGGAGTCTCCTTGTGGGGTAATGAATAATATTCCAGCTCCTGATCCATGATTAGTGTGAGATCCATCAAAGTATAATTGCCAAATCTGTTTAGATTCTACATGACATACAGACTCATCTGGAAATTCTATTGTAAGAGGATGGTTATCTGGTATTGGTGCATCTGTGAGCTGGTCTGCTATTACCTGTCCCTTGATGGCTTTTCGTTCCACATATTGAATATCATATTCACTGAGGATTGTAATCCATTTTGCTAAACGCCCAGTCAATGTTGCTTGACTCAAGAGGTACTTCAAGGGATCAATCTTAGCTACCAAATGTGTCTTATGGTTTAACATGTAATGCCTTAATTTTTGGGCTGCAAATACAACTGCCAAACAAGAACGTTCAATGGGTGTGTAATTTAGCTCATACCCCACTAGTGTTCGACTGATATAATATATGGCCCTCTCTTTTTCTTCATAGTCATTTTGTGCTAGTAATGCCCCCAGTGCTGAAGTAGTTGCAGAGATATACAAAATTAATGGTTTTCCTTGGATACGAGGCATGAGAACTGGAGGTGACAATAAATACTGTTTGATCTGGTTGAATGCTTCCTGACACTTATCTGTCCACACAAAGGAGATCCCTTTGCGTAGAAGATACTGGAATGGTTGACACCTATCTGCGAGTTGAGCAATAAACTGTCTAATGGATTGAAGTCTACCTTGTAGCGTTCTTAGGTCACTGATTCCCTTAGGAGGAGGCATATCCAATATAGCTTTGACTTTAGCGGGATCAACTTCAATTTCTCTACGGGAGACTATGTATCCCAATAACTTGCCTGATGCTACACCAAAAACACATTTTTTGGGTTTAACCGGACCTTATACTGTTCCAATCTCCTAAAAACTTTGTCTAATACTGAAAGGTGATCTTTTCTTGTCAATGACTTTGCCAAAAGGTCATCTACATAGTCCTCCATTAATGTGTGTATCATGTCATGGAATATTGTTGTCATTGCCCTTTGATATGTAGCACCTGCATTTTTAAGACCAAACGACATTACAGTCCAACAGTATGTACCCCAAGGGCATGTGAAAGCAGTTTTGTGTTGATCTTCAGGGGCAATACGAATCTGATTATAACCCGAGAAACCATCCATAAGGGACAACATCTCATATCCAGCTGTAAGGTCCACAATGATGTCAATGTTCGGCAGAGGAAAATCATCTTTAGGACATGCTTTATTGAGGTCTCGGAAGTCTGTGCATACACAAATCTGTCTAGTATACTTAGTGACAGGTACGAGGTTGGATATCCACTCAGCATAGTCAATTGATTTGATAAAACCCACATCCAACAACTTTTTGAGTTCAACTTTAACCAACAATGCCACTTGCGGGTGCATTTTTCTTAGCTTTTGTTTTACTGGCTTGGCATCTGGCAATAATGGCAAGTGATGCAATACTAACTCAGGATCTAATCCTGGCATGTCGGCATAAGACCATGCAAAGTTTACCTTGCGTTCTGAGAAGAACTTTTGAAATACTGGTTGTTCAACCTCTGTCAATGACGCCGCAAAGAGGACCATTTTGGGGTCTTCCACAGTAGCTATATTAACTGGTATGGTGTCTTCTACAAGCATTGCTGATTTTTCTCTGTCCACGGGGAGAAAGTCCAATCCTCCACCCTTAGGTGCCTCAGGGAGGTTTTCACCCTCGGATACGTCCTTTATTTTTACTATTTTGTCGTCAGAAGGTGCCTTTCGGTTTTCACCTAGAGACGTATTATTTTTTACTTTATTTTTCTTTTTAATTTTGCGACTAGAGGATGGCACAGTCTCCCCAAAATAAGCAGCACAATCCAAGTCAATGGAAAATCCAGCTTTGTGATCCCCATTTGGAATGCCCTCACGTAGTCCGAGAAATTCTGCTAAAGCCTCATCATTTTGAAAAGTGTCCATTACTGGTGGTCCTTGTTGGTTCCAGTCAATTAGGTCAGGGTAAACTAAAGATATCCCATCATTAGCATTTGCAAATTGAGGAGATGACAAGGAGAGCATGCAAATGGATGTCGAGACATTAAAAATGAAATTGTCATCATCTGGCTCTATGTCGGATTCTATATAGTATTCTCCTTCGCTTGTTTCATACTCACTAGCAAAATAAGGGACAAAGGGAGTAGCATTAGAGTCAGGATCAGTAGTGGCAGGTGACGGTTCAGGTGGTTCTGAATGACTATCATCAATTTGGAATGACTGGGTTGGTATGTCAGGACTGGGATGAATGGGGATAGAACATGATCTGGACTTTACATCATTTGATGTTGTATCAATCTTAAACATTTTCTAGAATCGTTCCTCAAATGTAGGCTCGCTAGGTTCAAGGAATAATTCATCAAAGCAGTAGTCACTTAAGGATCGCTGAGAGCAAAATTCCCATTCATGAGAGTCAGTTTCAGAGGAGGTGTCCTCAGTTGTCTCAACACAGTCTAAAGCATACACTAACTCACATGGAAGCACATTGGTACTCGGATCGCCAGATTCTCGTGGACCTAACCCTAACCCAAGATGTTTTGGTCTTTCTGAAACTGATAGTGGCTCACGCCTTCCATTTTTATCCTTGCCAAGACCACTTTTTCCATCATAACCTTTTGCTTTTATCATGTTGTATCCTTTTCCATATATTGTTACTGGCAAGGGAGTTAAGTCTCGTGGTTCTCTATAAATCCAGGATAGTATATCATCTGTGTCCTCTTGACTCATTTCACCCCACTTTATGAAAACTGTATTTGGAGGAACCCTAAAAGTTTCTTTTGCTTGTATTCTAAAACAAGGTTTGCCATAGACTTGGGGAGACTTGGGCATCTTGGTTATGCAATAGGTTGTATTCATCTTGTACTCTCCACATCCTTGATCTTGAATTTGGAACCTCGGGTCGACACTTGGGGTGATAAATGAAGTGGAAGGTGTTATGGAAGTGGTCATGGTGGTCAAAGAAGTAGGAGTGGAAGCGATGGATGAAGAAGCGAAAGATTTCACGAGTGTTGAGGGATCAATGAATTTAGAAGGAAAAGATGTCAGAGCTTCCCTATTGATAGGGACTTGACATTCCGAGACACCCCGTAAGTTGGTACAATATTGGAATGGATCAGGGTCTCCGTATATAGTAATCTCAGTTCCTTCAAAAGGAAACTTCAAGCACTGGTGATATGTGGAGGGAATGGCTTTCAAAGCATGGATCCAAGGTCGACCGAGTAAAATGTTGTATGGCAAGTCCAAATCTAGAACTTGACAAGTGGTGTCAACAATGACTGGCCCGATCCAAATTGGGAGTGTAGTTACGCCCTGAGAGGAACGTTCTGCATCATCATATGCCTTGATAACAATGTTTCTTGTGGCATCTACGCAAGCATCAGAAAAGCCTAGTGCCTTGACCAATTTTAAGGAACATATATTCAGTCCTGCTCTGCCATCTACTAAGACTCATCTGACCTTATGTTTATGAACAAAGACTTCGATATGAAGGGCATCATTATGGTTGGATTTGGATGATGAATAGTCTTGGTCAGAAAAGGTGATATGGTGGGGTGTCATGAGATATCCTACCATGGCTTCAAATTGGTTGACATCAATATCTTGGGGAACAGAGGATTCTTGCAGTGTTTTGTCTAGGATGGCCTTATGGGCAGGCGAGATGCGTAACAACTCAAGAATAGAGATTTGTGCGGGTGTTTTTCCAAGCTGGTCAATAAGATTAAATTTTTCTTTAGGTTGGGATTGCTTGTTTTGTGGACGGGATTGCGACTGTGAAGTGGACGGGCCAGCTATTGTTACCTTTGGTTGTCTAGGGGGAGGAGGGCCGGCTATGGTGATCTTTCCACTGCGAGTGGTGACATTGCATTCAGGGACCTTTCTAACAGTGACCATGCAGACATGTTCCATAGTTGTTCTAATGTGATGTATAATAGGTCCCCCGGAATAGTCGTATGCAATACGGGCATGGTTGGCTTGAGTATTGTTATTAAGGTTTGACATAGAAGGGTTTCCTGAACCATGATCCTGCAGTGGGTTCTTGTGTATTGTATGATCCGCATTAGAGGCAAACTGTGGCCTTCCAACTTCAATGATATGTTTTTCAATAAGGTCTTGTACCATATTTTTCAATTGTTTACAAGAAGATGTTTTGTGTCCTTTTATTTGGTGATAGTCACAAAATGCATTATCATCCCACCAAGATGGTTTAAACTGTCCAGGGTCATATGGTTTGGGGTCCTGAAGTGTGATGACACCATTTTGAATGCATTTCTTAAGTACTTCGTCAATAGGTTCACCCAAAGGGGTATATGTGTGATTTCTAAGGAATTGTCTTGGTTGTCTAGGCTGCCCTTGAATTTGATTGTTTTGATTGCCTTGGTTACTCTAATTTGTCTGGATAGCATTAGCAGCATAGTTTTGTGTCATCATTTGTGTTTTTTGTGGTTGTGTCCCTTTTAGAGTAATCATAGGACCCATAGTGTTGACAGCCTTAGCATCGACTACACAATCGTTGGTAACATGTTTGTTCTTAACCCAAAATTTGGTTTTGTCAGGAAAATGAGGGTTTTCATTTGTGTTTTTAGGACCGTATTTTAGTCTTCCTTCAGCTATGAGGGCTTGTTCAACTTGGACACCTCGTTCAACTAGGTCTGCAAACTTTGTGCAACAATGAACACGCAAGCCATTTTTCAGTGGGCCCATTAACGTTTGTACAAACATGTCAACTTTTTCCTTTTCAAGTATGTCTATATGACAATGACTCGCTAAGCCCCTCCATTTTTGAAAGAATGGTAAAAAGGTTTCACCTGAATCTTCTTGTGTGAGTTGGCATAAGTTGGTAATGGAGGTGTCTGATTCAATGTTGTATGTGTAATTTTTCACAAAATTTTCAGCAAGTTCTTTCCATGACTGTATTCTAGGTTGCAGTGTATAGAACCATTCTAGCGCTAGTCCTGCGAGGCTTTTAGGAAATAGTCACATTAGATATGTGTGCTCATGAGCAATATCCACACAACTTGTTATGAACTCTCTGATATGGTCAAGTGGATTTGTTTTACCCTTGTATTTGTTGAAGTTTGGAGCCACATTACCATGTGGAAATGGTGGCATGTACAAAGTTGTATCAAAAGCATATGGACATAAGTCATATGGCATTTGTGTCTTCTTGTCAGAGGTTTTCATATTTTCCATCTGTTTTTGAAGGTCATCCACTTTTGCTAGCAAGGTGTGTACAACAGGATCATTGGTTGCCTGAAAGTAAGGTATGCTTTGCTGATATTGCCAGTTGTGATTGGGGATATGTTGTTGAGTATGAATCTGGGATGAGTATGTAGGAATATGTGACCCAACCATGTTTATCTGTATTTGAGGTCCCTGACTTCTTTGATGTCCAAAGGTATGCATTTGTTGCATCATTTGAGTTCCTTGTCCTTGTTGAAAGAATTGTCTGTGTGGCATGGTAGTGTGTGGTCCTTGAAAGTGTCCATGTGACATATGCGTATTGTGCCCTTGTCCATGCGGGATGTTCATTTGCGATGATGTGTTAATGTTGTGTTGAGGACCTTGGATGGAAATGCATCGTGAATTTCGTCTAAATGGATTAAATGAGGTTCCACTATAAGGATGTGATGAAGATTCCCCCATTGTCATGGATGAAGAACCTATCATAGGATTTGAGGAGGTGGTGCCTACTGATGTAGACACAAAGGTGGCTCCTATCGTGTATGAAGATGATGTGGATGTTGTAGGCATGGACTGTGAAAAGGGAGCTCCTAGCATTTGTGTAGATGATGTGGACATTGTAGGCATGGTCATAGTGGATGTTCCTCCAGTTGCATTAGTTGAAGAGGAGGTGTTTTGATTTATGGTGGCACTAGATGTCACATTAATGGTGGTAGTAGCAACTTGTGTAGTAACAGCAGTGTGATTGGTTGAGGTATTGTTCGTGTCATGTTGGGATGTTGTGTTTTGTGTCATATGATTAGGAGAGACAGGTCATATGGTATTAATGTCAAAGCCTTTTGGTAATCTTGTGCCTTGGTCTAAGAGCATAGCGAGGTATCATTCAGGATCGTTTAAGACCAATTCTTCTACAAGTGAAGCGAATTCTGAATTTTGGGCTGCTGCCTCTAAGTTTTCAATGTAAACTTGTCCATTTTGGTCTCTTTGTATGAATTGTTCAAAAAGTGGATTATGAAAAGAATTTGACATGTTCATGGAAGATTGTGCATTCAAATTGCCAAATGGGTCATCAAAGATCCAGTCATTGGGATTGGTGTTGATGTTGGTGTGGTTGTCAAAGTCTTGTCCAAAGTCTTCCATTTGTTTTTTCTTTCGTTGAAGTCTT
>VDFB02232527.1:0-26784 GCA_007258455.2 Sequoia sempervirens
AAGGGTTCCTTATAAACATTGGTGAATGATAGTATTGTTGTTCATAAAAAATCAGTCATTAAATCAACAGTTATATTTGATACATACAATTCAGATCTGTTGTTTATCTTGCATTTGAAGATGTCTACCAGCATTATGAGGGTTTGAATTTGCTGTTTGAAAGTGTAAGTTTGCTTTGCAATATTGCATTATTCCTAATCAGCTAGGGTTTGGCATCTACATTGGTCATTTGATTATTGTTTCAACTTGCACATGTTTGATAAATCATCCATTTCTTAGAGTTGTCCAATTGGGGACATTACATATTTTTTTATGATCTACTATTTAAATAAAAAAGTTTTGAGGATATAATGGGAAATGAGAATTTGGATTGAATAAATGCGAAGAGCGTAAATATGTGTGTGTGTGTGTGGATGAATCCCAAATGAACCAAACCCCCAATTTTTTTTTTGGCCAAATTTGTGAATTGAACTAATGAAATTTAATTCAAACTAGAGCCAGTAATTTAGCATCTTTTTAAGGATCAGTGTCTGCAATATACCTCCACTTTTACTCATCTTAATGATGGATCATGGAGTGTGATACAAAACATTATTGTTAAAATGTTCACATGCTTACATCCAAAAACACTCTTATTATGTTCGTTATAGCCAAGTCAAATGCAAAGCTACAACCAAGATGAATGGATAACCTCAAAGCCTAATTTTGTTATCCAGTATAAATTAATCATTTGAATCACAACATAGACACAAGAAAACCATCTTGAATAATAATTTCAGCAGCATATGTGTAGCATCAACTATCACTAAGAATTCATGTGCCCAAAGAACTTATATATATCTCACAAAATACCTAATTTTATTTATCCCAAAAATCAATGTTTTAAATCACAAATGCTTGAAGCTTTAAAAAGCAGAAAATAAAGAACTTTAAAACAAAAACTATTCTAAACAAAGAACAAATAAAATCTAAGTGACCTAAAAACAGGCCTTCACACATCTGTCCAAAAAAAGAACTTTGAAAATAGCAATTGCCAAACATAGCCATGGCTAAAGATAGCAGTTTAATGCATGAATCTTCTTTGTGATTTTGACGCATCTCCTCATTCTGAGACATGGTGGATCTTTTGAAGAATCTGAAACCCTAACTACCTTGATTCATCTTGCCAAGTGAGAGCTGCATCCTAGTGATAAGCAGAAAAAACATTGTTGAATCTGTTGAATGAAGGTAAGAAAAACCCTGGGCACAAGACTTGGTGAAACTGGCAATAGACACACACAAATTGTCATTAAAACTTTCAGTGAATGAGGTTGAAAAGCTGCCGTCCAATTCTCCTTTGAACTGCTGAAAGCTGTCACTTGCCAAAGCTGTCAGACAACAACAATACACTGATATACTTTTTCTGAAACGGCTGAAACTTGCATGGAAACATTAGGTTTCTGATCACAAAGCAGCACACATGAAATGCTAGTATTTTCTAAATTTTAGGAGGTTTGTTGGAGGTGGGACCCTCACCATTAGTCTCCTCATGAGGGATTTACCCCAAGAAGAACTATTTACTTTTGACATTGTTCATGCACTTAGAGATTTTTATGCGTACATGCTTGTTGTAAGTGCCTTGGAGAAAATTTGTTCCTATTTCTTAGGGGCTCTTTGGAGGGCTATGTGGACAAGACCATGGCATGCAACCAATTGTTGGATCTAGGTGTGAGTTATTTGTTTGTAATGCTTTACCTTAGGTCATTTTTGGTGAGTGATTCTCAAGTTATGTTTGATTTACAAATTAGAGGTCAAGGTTTATTAGCTACTTGGACAATTTAATGTTGTTATGCTAGTACCATGTTGTGAGGTGCTTGTTTATTATGTGCTATTAGTATCATATCAAATAAAAATAATCTTTATTATTTGATACTAAGGCTAAGCACCTAGGGTTTGGAGCATGCCAATGAATAAATAGAGGCCAACCATCAGTGAGGGGTTCATTCTATGGTCATTTCACATATTTTGAGACTTAGAGTGGGTGGCTACAATAGGCAGATCTCATCTATCGATTCAAGTACAACTCATGTATCTACCTCAAGTCTTTCTAGTGAGTGCGTCTTAAGTTGTGGTTGATTGATTGATGAGAGGTCAAGGTTTATTGGCTACTTGGACAATTTAATATTATTATGCTAGTGCAATATTGTGTGTTACTTGGTTATTAAATGATATTAGTGTCATATCAAATAAAAATAATCTTTATTATTTGACACTAAGACTAGCCGCCTAGGATTTGGAGCATGCCAATCAATAAATAGAGGTCAATCAACATGAGGGGTTCATTCTATGTGCATTTTACATATTTTTAGACTTAGAGTAGCTGCAATAGGCAGAGCTCATGTATTGATTCAGGGACAAAAATCCTTAGATCCAGAGATTAGAGGATGAGACCCTTCTAGTTTCTTGTGGGCAATCTCTTCCATGGATTGTATTGAAATAAAAGCATTCTCTTTTTAATTTACAAACTAGTTTGTAGGGTGGCTAGAACAACATTATATAGCAGCATCAATTCTGGTTCAAGAAAGATCATCTGTTTGGTGCTTGATTTCTAATTAGTTCCACAGCATTATTATTCTATTGATCTATTCTTGTAGCTATTATAATCATTCCTCTTTTGATGCATTGCGATAGATTTATTTTATCAATAAAATATAGCTCCAATATTATTGTTAGGGTTTACTTTTTTATGTAGTGCATTGTTCTTCTCTTATTGGCATCCTTTTGATATAAAAAGAAAATAAGAAATTAGGTAGAGAGTATCACACCAAACCTCAAAATAAAGTTTCCATTCCCTTTTATACACGTCTGCTTTTACAAATAAGACAGATGAATCGGTGCTGTAAAATGGCGACAGTCAGTCTTGTAATTACTCCACTATCAAAATGTCCTAATGAAATCCCAATCACTTCACATACCAGCCCTAACGACCTCTCGTAGAGGTTAAAAGCAATTTATTACCTGCCATGCATGCATATACATCTACTGCTCCATGGAAATCAATGATAATGGTTGCAAATGAACAACAACCCACATCATATCGTGTTTGCTGCCATATCACTGCCCATGTAAATAAAAATCAACAAACATGACCTCTTTCCAAGTCAGTGGTTTCCAAGGAACAAAAGATCCTTATATTATTATTTTGCCATACATGGCTTCCAACACAATGCTAATATTAGAACTCCCCTACAACAAGTGACAAAAATATTGTTCACCTTCATAGTACTGTGGCAATGTTCCACTCCATCAGCAAGATTCTTGTAGAACTTTCTTCCAATCATGAACATGCTGTATATTTATTTGATAGTCACTATATTGTTGAAAGCAATGGAAACTGCTTCCAAAATGACTCCTTATGTCAACCTACAACTGCTCTATAACACCAGTACAATGTTCTAACGAAGCTCAGCCATGTACATGACTTTAGAACCTTTCTGATCTGCACCACTTAATCAATTTTGAATCATAAATCCCTCGAGAGGTTTCAAGACATATATGAAATAAATTCCCATGTGGTTCTTTTGGTAATTCGCTTCTTGATTATCTGGGGGTAGTCTCCCCTCCCATCATGGTATTCCACTTAGTTGAGATCAAGGGTTTGCTGAAATTTGACTTCTTCTTTCTCCTTATCCACTATGCTGCATTAGCACTTACATCACTTAATGTGGAGGCCACAGTGAATTGGTTGGTGGATTGGTTCATAATACCCATTTTGTTATAGGCATTTTTCTTTGGTTGGGAAACTTCATTGGAGTTACATAATAGGGAATTCCTTTTGTCTTAGATGCCGATCTAAGGGATATCTAGTCCCAGACTTATACTACTCCATTCCTTTTATTTACATGCCATATGGATGGTATGGGTCACAGCCAGTTTGGAATTATGATGCGTAGTATGAATATTCTGCTATTGCATGATACTTATATCCCTTTCCCTCCCATTTTAGTCGTGAACGTTTTTCCAAGTCATGGGTGCAATTATGTAGGAAATGTTCTCAATAGAAAGCGATTGATATTACTACCATAAAATGTTTATGCCCTTCTGCCACCCTTTTTTATTTGAATATTTTACTGTGTAATTGGTAACCAAATATGCAGGATTCTTTTTTTTGCCCAAGATGTGTATAACTGACATGGGACTCCCTTTATAAAAGGATTGGTTTGAAAATATGTAAGAATATATTTCATGTGCAGAAGGGATTCATTTAACTATGGTAAAATTATTTGTCTCTCTTTTCCTTTTTTTTTTTTTAATTTGAATGTTTAACTTAGTGATTGGTGTGCAATTGTGCAGGAAAAGCATCTGCACTTTGCTCAAAAGGTGAATGATCTTGTGGAGCAGCAGCGGGCTAGCACGCAGCTTGGTAGGACCTACTTTGACATTTATGATGAAAATGAAGATAATTACTTTGCACTTGAAAAGGCAAAGAAATATGTGAAGATGTCACTGGAATTAGCTCATAGTTTGAAGGAGAATCCCCTGAGTAGAAATTCCCCATCCTTTGTCAAGGAGCTTGTGGATGCATATAATAATATGGGTTTGCTTAAAATTTATTTGGAAGATTACGTTGAGGCAGAGAGGGTTTTACAAGAGGGTTTAAGGATTTGTGATGATGAAGAGGTTGGGGACAATGATGACGGCAGGACAAGGCTTCATCATAATCTGGGTCGTATTTACATTGAGATAAAAGAGTGGGAAAAGGCCAAGGAACATGTTAATATTGATATCAAAATATGTCAAAATATTCCTCATCCTCAAGGGGAGGCCAATGGTCTCATCAACCTTGGTTTAATTCATTATAAATTGCATAAGTATGATGATGCCCTTTTATGCTATAAAAGGGCTCTTAGGATTGCAAGTAAATTGGAGGATGAAGATGCCCTGGTGAAAAGTGTGAGAGTGAATATTGAAAGCACTGAAGAAGCTCAAAAGATAATGAGTGAAGTGGTTCAAGAAGAGCAGCGACTCAAAATGCTTGTTCGCAATGCTACCTAAAGATTGGCACTTCATCTCAAAGGAGGCATCAGATTCAACTACAAAAGTGTCTGAAACAATTAATTGAGCTTGCAATTAATATTGAAGCATGGCCCAAGGTATGCCTATTGTTTGTTTGACTTTTCATTACTGGTTTATAGGGTTTACTGTGACATAGATTCCAAATTGTAGTTTGATGATGTTGGGCAAAATCTTATGATGTAATTGTTTTGTCCAATTTCAGTTTATTTTCATGTTTCTCCTTTTACTATCAGCATGGATTGATGCCATCTCATTGCTTTTGTGTTAGTATCTGGATTATGCCAAAAAAACAAAAAATGTGGTGAAAGGGCTAAGGGACATGGCTAAACTAAGTGATGCATTCCTAGATATTGGGGAGGCTTACTATAATCTCCGCAAGTTTGATAAGGCAAAAAAATGGTATATGAAGAGTTGGAAGGCCAGCAAGACCATTCACAATCTTGAAGTAAGTACTGCATTTCTCTCTTTCTTTGCTTGATTTGTAAAATACTCTTTTAGTATTAAATGCTTGCTTATGGACGATCTCAAGCTCCCAACATATGAATTGAAGTAAAAGCTGCAAATCTCTATGAAGTGGATGTGTGAAGCATTATTACAGGATTTTGCATTACAAACTTCATTCTTTGAGATTTCTCACCTTGATTGTATGCTAATTCTTGGCTACTGACAGAAAGATTATTGGACCATTAACATTGCTGATAACTACATGTTTGTGAAATTTTAGAGTATTTTGCTGTTATTGATTGCCATGCATCTCAGAAATACTTGAGGGATACAACCATGGATGTGATGTACGCTGTTGCTTCCTGAAATACCCGATCTGCACTTGCAGTCCAATAAACAAAGTTTGTGTTGACATTGCGGGTCACAAATTTTGATGATGTGCAAGTCTTCTTTCAAATGTAGAGAGCAGTATCTAATTTTATGTCAATATTGAGTTTGTGGTTGACACTTGACAGTTATAGTCTCTGTTAGGATTCATGTTTAAATTCCTTGATTTACAACATCTGCCCCTCATCAAGCTGTAAATTCTTTCCTTATGGTTATATGCAAGCTATACACAGTTTTACTCTTGGTTAACTCAGCATTGAATGTTGATATATTAAATTACTAATTATGACAAGATGTAATAAGAACAATCTAGAAAGCATCTTCTTTGTCTAAGGAAAATACCAACTAGAAAATTCTTATAAAGATCAATGCCGTAGTAACTTCAACATTTAATATCCTTTTGAATTTTGGAATCTTCAAGTTGCCAAGTTATGTTTCTAATTATAAGGGGTGATTGCTTATTTTGCTCCTTACACAAACATAAATAGCATGGCAGGAAAGATGCTTGTGAGGTTTTATGGCTTCTTTCTATTGCTAAATTGTAAAAGTATCATTGAAAAAGTAATTTATGTATGAGTTGTTAACCTATATGTTTGCAGAAGAATGCACTCCCCTATTTTTAGGATTTATACTTGCTATGAATGTTAATGTTTTAATTCACATCTTTTAGTGTGACACAAGATGAAATAGATTTGTGGTATGACCATTCTTCGAATTAGAGTGGGAAGCTTCTTGTAAACAAAAACTAACATTAAACTCTAATCTAAACAATATGTATTTGTTATTTTCAATTTGCACTAATGTGTTTTTTTGGGGTGTTTTATGCATAGTAAATAAAACAAAAGGAATCTCTTTAAGCATGCAATACATACAAACTTAAAATAAAACCTATCTTTTTGGTTATCAAGTTAGGGCATGAAGTGATTCAACACTTTTGTTAAAGGCAGGAGGTTTTCATGCTTTTTGACTTAAAACAAACCCTACATTGCTATTAGACACTCATTCTTTCTAGCTAAAAGTATGGATTGAAAAAATGTGAGTAAAAGACAAGGATTGAATATGTTTAAACACAAGGACACAAACACTTAAGTAAATTGAATCAAGGAACTACGCACAAATCCATGACCTTCAACTTTGAGTAAACCTGCAATACAGAGCTTGTAAGCTTGCTAAAAGCAACTTATCTTAGCACACATACCCAAGACATTATGAACTAAACATAGTAGTTGTACTGAAAGCTACAATAACCATCTTAACACCTTATAGTAAATGTTAATCAATGTTCAACTCATAAAAACACAAATGCAAAGAACATACCAATAACAATTTAGAGGCGAGATAGGTATTACTAAATTCTATTGAACAAATGACATTGAAGCCATGAATTGAGGGCTAAGAGCACTTATTTATAATGTTTACAAAATAATTGCATTTAAAATAATTAAAAAACTAACAAACACTCCTAAGTCAATGATAGATTGTTTGCATGCAAAGCAAACTCTTTACATAATCCTGTCCACAAATTCTAGATTTAACTTGGGCAATCTTTTGATATACTCCTAATAAGGATGACTATGAGCCTAATAATAGACTTTCTAGAGGGTCAGTCTAAAAATAGCTGGTCTATAAATGAATGCTAAAAATAGACTTCTTAGAATATACTTATCTCCTCAAAAGTGACGACAACTAAAATAGGATTGGTTATAAATAGCTCAGGCTAAGAATAGACTTCTTGCTGGTCAGCTTGGACAATGATTTTGATGAAGCTTCTCTGTTTTGAACATGACAAATCCTTGAAGACACTTTGAAATACTAAAAATTCACCTTGATACTTGGAAGCTGAAATCCTTCTTTTCTGCTGATTCTGCGTCAAACCCTAATTGAAAATATGTAACACTGGACACTTTGAAATCTTAGAGCATATGAAAATTGGTGTTTCATAGATGAAGATGTAGTAATCTGCCCTCATAATTGCTGCTGTCTTTACGCTTTAATTGACCAATTTATCTCTTAAATAACGCCAATATGATTGTTGTATACTACTGCTATCTTGACTGAAAACTCACTGAAATGGCAATAAACCTTAGAAGCCCAAAATAATATTAACAATGGTAGGTTTAATGATGGTGATCTCCAAACCCTAAGCAAGTAGCCGAATACCTTGAAGAAATATCTGTTATGGATTTGATGAAAGTTAATGCTGAATCTCTTTCTTTTAGTCAATCAAAGACTTGCTTAAACCATGATAAAACCCTATTCAGCTCAGGAAATGTTTGACAAAATGATGGATCTGTTCTAATTGAAAATCCTAACAGCCTGGAAGAAATATGTTGGTGTAATTAATTATTATTGCACTTTATATTAAGTTTACTTGGGTAATTAATATTATTTACTTGAGTAAATTAGGAAATAAGAGCACATGTCATCTCCTTGATTGGTGTAATTAATTATTATTACGTTTTATATGAAGTTTACGTAGGTAATTAAAATTATTTACTTGAGTAAATTAGGAAATGAGAGCACATGTCATCTCCTTGATTGATGGCAACACCTGCCACCTCCACCTCATGGAACTCCTTGATCGATGTTAATTAGGTGCCATATCTCCCTCATCAAGATGAGTTCACTTGATACCTCTGCTGCTACAGTCGAGTCTGTCGTCTAGTTTACTGCTCTCCTCTGGGACACTTATCGCCTTGATTTGTGCATTCTATAGCCTATATATTATATTCATTTCCTTCATTTCCATACCTTGAATATCAAGAATACAGAAGTTGGAATTCTGCCAAATTCTGGTCTTTTGATTGCTAATAAATTTACATTGTTGTAATTTTGCTCTTGATTTTAGGAGATTAATATTGTTAATCATTCTTCTTTATTAAATCTAACATTATATCAGAGCATAGATTCCCTCCGAATCTAACAAAATCTGCTGTTAAATGTCTTTGTGCAATGTGAATGCCCTACTGATCCCAAGTGCTTTATTTGGACGATAATCACTGCTGTTGATGCTGAAAATTACTGAACATTGATGTGGAAATCCTGCTGCCCTGCTGTTATGACAAAATATTCAATGCTGTAGATCACCAAAAAATTGCTACAATGATAAAAATCGTCACTGATGAAAGCATGAATTTGTGAGTGTTTATGTAAACATCAATTAGTGCTATCTCCAATGATTAATCTTCCATACATATAATCTGCTTTTTCTTTTTGAATTTGTTATTTAAAACTGATTGTATCTTTGTAAAGGGAACACATTTAAATAGCTGATCCCTGCTCAAAAAATAGCAGGTATAAGACATTGTTTTGAAAACCAGATGGCTGGCCTTTCATAAGTGTGCCTACATAAGCAATTATAACTTTTAAAAATAACATTCAGTCCATAGTTTTAGGACTCAGACTTGGCAGCCCAAAATTTTGACTGAGACTCAAGACTCAGCAAAAAACTCGGCAAAAAAAAACCTTATAATTACACAAAAAAGAAGAAGAAATCAATGCATTTAGAGAACATAAAGGTCTAATTTGACTATCAATTTTTCATAATTGAAACATTACACACGCTATATGATCCTCAAATTCTCAAAATTTGAAATTTCATAGTTTCAAAGTCAAACAATACATTGTAATACAACAAACTAATAAATAATAAATGTATAACAACATTATAATTGTTTACATATGATGATATGTCAAAATGAATAAAAGAGCCAAATACAATCCACATCTTCCTCTTTCCCCTTCTAGTGCAACTTAATTTTTCAGTCCTCGAACTAGAAGGTAAGTTAGTACTTAGTACCAAAATGATGATAGATTGTTTCTTCAAAAGTGTCTTCATTTTCCTCCATTGCATCCAATTATGTTGCTGCTGCTGCTGCTCCCTTCAATTCTGCAAGATCTTCATTAGTAAGGAGGACATCGTCTTGTTCATCAACAATCCATAGACCATAAGGGTTAAACTCATTCAAGTCGATGGAATCAGGTGAAATGCCCTCCAACTTTTTAGTTTGAAGGCACAGGTTGAACCGAACAAAGATAAGATCATTGAGGTTTCTTTTCTTCGTGTGAATGCTCTCAAATAGGTTTCAATTGCGTTCACACCCAAAAACACTATAGAGTTGGGACAAAATACATATGGCTAGCCTTTGAAGATTTGACATGCCAACACCATAATTCTCCCCATGTGTCCCGTTTTATTTAACATCGCTTTTGAGGAGTTAGCCTATAATTTCCGATCCTCGTGGTGACGGGTGTGCGAGGATCATCGGGGCGATTACTAGGTGTTTGGTAGCTCCAGTTTGCAGTTGTGTCAGGTTGGGCCTTCGCAGAATCTTCCAGTGAGCATTTTCAGGAAACTTTCTATTTTTAGAAAGTTAGGTCAGGCGGAAGCTGCTATTTCGGGCAGGGCACCTGGTTCAGCCATTCAGCTCAGAATCGACCCAGTTCAGCAGTTGGTTGATTTGACGGAGAAATAAGGAGTAATTAATGAGTTATTAAATATTTAATAATTTGACTTTATATTAAAGTCACTTTATTGAAGTATTTAAATATTTAATTAATTTGGCCTGTTATAAAGTATTTAATATACTTTATAATAAAGTATTAATTTTTGATTTAATGAATATTTATTATTCATTAAAATAAGCGCCAATTATTAAATAGATTTCTCCTAAGTCTTGAAAAGACGAATTTAATCATTTTATTAAATGATTATTGAAAAAGAGCATTGGGTCAAATTTTATTGAAGAGGATATATATTTTGCAGTCAAGACAAATCGAACCATTATGAAATGTTATTCTAATTTGTCTTTTGCTCTGAGCATCGGAGTTTGCAAACCTTAGGGTTTCTGGCAGACAGGCGTTTCTGGAGAACGAAAACTCTTCAGAGATTAGGCAGACTGAGACTGTGAAATACCAGTTTAAGCTTGCATCTGGGTGACTTCATTCAGGAGTTACAGATTGGTTTCATTGACAGATTCTTCAGAGTTGAACAGAGATTTATCATCTACCTATTGAGGCGACTTTCACAGAGGTCTTTATCCAGAGATCTGGCATTGTTCTTGGAGGCCGTACCATTTTATTTGCTGCAGCAGACAGGCCGTACATTTCTGTACTTGCAGGCCGTACCATCATTCCTTGAAAACCACGCTCCCTGTCTTCAGACTTTATCACTGAGATCTAGTGCGCCTGTGCATACTAGAGATCCTGCTTTGGTTTTCGAGCTTGGAGATTGTTTTTCATTCAGCCGTACATCTATTCATTGTTATCTTTGGCGCCTGGCAAGGAAATCAGGTTTTTGAATAAATACATATTCTATATCATTTATTTAATCTTTGGCATTGTAAAAGCTCTGAAAAGTTAATAAATAGGTGCGCCTAAGTTCTCAGGGCAGTTTTGAGCTTATTTCATTGTTCTAGAATTTTAATGAATTTTTCAAGCAATTTATTAGAAAATCGCAGCTTCTTGATTATTTGCAAAAAACCTTCAAAACCTCAAAAAATACAAAAAAACACAAAGCTTGCAATAAACCTCAGTTCAGTCAGGGTTTCAGAATAGAGAACCATCCGAGTTCTGACAGTGGTATCAGAGCACAGATCTCCTGCCATCCTGTGCTTTTTCAGTGCTTTTCAGTATTCAGAGTGCTTTTTGCTTGCCTTTTCATGAGCCGAGATCCTATTCAGTATATGAGAGGCGTAGGAATAGGCAAAGACGAGGATTGGATAGGTCCACCTATTCCTGAGGGTCAAACAGTGTCAGGGGTACTTGGGATTCACAAATCCAGTTCTAACAGTAGTGAAAATAGTGTTGCAACCCTAATGGCAGATCGTGAGATTCCTACAGAGGCACGTAGAGATCCAGGGAAGGCACATGCAGAGGGTGATATCACCGATGAGGAGTTTAGACGGAGACCGACAATATGATGGATATGATGTCTCAGTTGATGGGTACTATTAGACAGTGTACGCCCACACAGCCACACTTCATACAGATTGGACAGACGAGCGGGACCACACCAGTGGATCAGCCATTGGCATCAGCACCGAGACAGCCGTCACCGATCTATCAGGAGCGTAGGCCAGGCCAGCCTACCTTCTTACCCAGGGAGACTCCACCTCAGACTCCAGGGGCAGAGCATCAGCTACAGCATCAGGAGTTTCAGCCACAAAATGGCATGTCGATGCGGGCTTGGCCGAATTTCATGGTGAGTACATATGCAGCTGGCGCTGAGATCAGCCGGGCACTTACATTTCATGAGTTTATAGATGTCCTATAAACCCGAGAGGAGAAGTGGAATTTGACCGTAAGGCCCCCACCGGCATCAGCCCGGCGGCAATAACGAGGTGAATAGAGATTTGCAGTATGCGGTGAGCAAGATTACGCTGCCATATTTTGATGGGTCAGAGAAGACATCAGCTAGGTCTTGGGTCCAGAAATTGGACAATTACTTGTCACTTAGGCCTATGCAGGAGGATGAGGCAATAAAATTTGCCACTTTACATCTGGACGGAGTAGCACACGATTGGTGGCACCACGGCATGTACACGTTAGGCCATCATGCGGTTAATACCTATCAGGAGTTCACCAGCAGACTGATAGAGAGGTTTGATAAGAAGGATCCGGAATTGTATTTCAGAGAGTTGGCTCAGCTCAGACAGACAGGTAGCTTGGACTCATACATTGGCGAGTTTCAGAGAGTGGCCGTCATGGTGACAGGGATTTCGGAGAGGAGACTTATCATACTATTCGTTGAGGGTTTGACAGAACCCATGAGAGGTTGGGTCAAGGCGTTTGATCCGACTACACTTCAGGAGGCGATGCGAAAGGCAAGGAGTATGGAGCTTGCTGCTCCGAAGAAACAATTTCCGCCTAAAACAAATAACTTGCCTATTGAGGAGAGTCATACACCAGTTGCAGAGCCTAAAAGGAAACCAGTTACGAGAATTGATGATGCAACTCGGGAGGAATGCAGGAAGAAACAACTTTGTTATTGGTGCAAAGCACCCTACAGCAAGGAGCACGATTGTCCTTTGAGACCGAAAGGCAGAGCCAACCGCGCCATGTGGGTTTACTATGATGATGACGAGTCTGATGATTCGGACCAGCAGGTTGTTTCAGAACATGCAGAGGCCGGAAATGCCTCTACGGAGTTTGGGCCCGATGTCAACTTATCCCCGTTGGTATTATCTACTAGTGTACGGGATGACTCATTCAGGTTCAGGGGATTAGTGGAAGGACAGCGATGTATTGCTATGCTCGACACTGGAGCCACACACAATTTCATTGACGAGAGCTTCGTCAGCAGATGTAGACTCCAGACAGAGGATTTCGCTGGATTCAGAGTTCGGGTGGCAGATGGATATACACTCACTTGCACTCGACGGATTTGTAATCTCACTCTCATGCTGACTGATTATGAGTTGCAGGCAGACTTTTATGTAGTCAATCTGGGTGGGATGGATTTCGTGCTGGGTATGAGATGTCTGCAGGACATTAGTGTGTTCACCCTCAACTTGCCTAAAATGGAGATGAGATTTGAGGTACAGGGCAAGAAATATGTGTTGAGGGGTATTACAGATGGCAGCCTTCGTTCTATCTCTCTCGTTAGTGGGAAGAGCGAGAAGGTAGAGGAGGATTTTGTGCAGACCAGGCATGGTTATGCTCAGTACCCCGGGGGTTCTGAGGCAGTCGTTTGGGATCAGCCTAGTGGTTTGGTTCCGTTTGTGACCAATCCATTGTTTGAGACAGATGTTATATCTACATACGACAATCCGCTCTTTGAGTTTGATATGGGTAACTCACCTGATCATGGTCTTGCGCAGAGTAATGATAGCGTTTGGGATCCTACTAGTGCACTGGGATTTCAGACTCCGCTCACGGAGGAGTATCACAGTGTGTATATGGTGCAGAGTGCATATAGCTTCATGATTAATCCGCATGTACACGATTTGTTTCAGGTGCACAGTGGTGGTATGCACGTGCTTGATATGTTGGATGATAGTATATCTCGTGCAGTTTTAGGGGGTAAGTGTTGCTTGTCGTTTGACTTGCCTCCTTCTGAGTTTCTTGATCCTATGCCGGACCGCACTGAGGTTAATAGGGAATGGTATTTTATTTTTGCTAATCAGTTGTGGGAGTTACAGGAGTCAGTGGTGACCAGCAGGAACATTGTCCGGTACTTCCCATGGGATCCAGGTGGTGCAGTGCAGCTGTATTTGCAGAGATTACTTGAGGACAAGCAATTTCAGGGAGGGCGGACTGTCATGTCCCCGTTTTAGCTGACACTATTTGTCGAGGAGTTAGCCTATAATTTCGATCCTCGTAGGCTGACAGGGTGTGCAGAGGATCATCGGAGGCAGTTGCTCAGTGTTTGGTAGCTCCAATTTGCAGTTGTATCAGGTTGGGCCTTCGCAGAATCTTCCAGTGAGCATTTTCAAGAAACTTTCTATTTTTAGAAAGTTAGGTCGGGCGGAAGCTGCTATTTCGAGCAGGGCACCTGGTTCAGCCATTCAGCTCAGAATCGACCCAGTTCAGCAGTTGGTTGATTTGACGGAGAAATAAGGAGTAATTAATGAGTTATTAAATATTTAATAATTTGACTTTATATTAAAGTCACTTTATTGAAGTATTTAAATATTTAATTAATTTGGCCTGTTATAAAGTATTTAATATACTTTATAATAAAGTATTAATTTTTGATTTAATGAATATTTATTATTCATTAAAATAAGCGCCAATTATTAAATAGATTTCTCCTAAGTCTTGAAAAGACGAATTTAATCATTTTATTAAATGATTATTAAAAAAGAGCATTGGGTCGAATTTTATTGAAGAAGATATATATTTTGCAGTCAAGACAAATCGAACCATTATGAAATGTTATTCTAATTTGTCTTTTGCTCTGAGCATCGGGGTTTGCAAACCTTAGGGTTTCTGGCAGACAGGCGTTTCTGGAGAACGAAAACTCTTCAGAGATTAGGCAGACTGAGACTGTGAAATACCAGTTTAAGCTTGCATCTGGGTGACTTCATTCAGGAGTTACAGATTGGTTTCATTGACAGATTCTTCAGAGTTGAACAAAGATTTATCATCTACCTATTGAGGCGACTTTCACAGAGGTCTTTATCCAGAGATCTGGCATTGTTCTTGGAGGCCGTACCATGTTATTTGCTGCAGCAGACAGGCCGTACATTTTTGTACTTGCAGGCCGTACCATCATTCCTTGAAAACCACGCTCCCTGTCTTCAGACTTTATCACTGAGATCTAGTGCGCCTGTGCATACTGGAGATCCTGCTTTGGTTTTCGAGCTTGGAGATTGTTTTTCATTCAGCCGTACATCTATTCATTGTTATCTTTGGCGCCTGGCAAGGAAATCAGGTTTTTGAATAAATACATATTCTATATCATTTATTTAATCTTTGGCATTGTAAAAGCTCTGAAAGTTTAATAAATAGGTGCGCCTAAGTTCTCAGGGCAGTTTTGAGCTTATTTCATTGTTCTAGAATTTTTATGAATTTTTCAAGCAATTTATTAGAAAATCGCAGCTTCTTGATTATTTGCAAAAAACCTTCAAAACCTCAAAAAATACGAAAATCACAAAACTTGCAAAAAACCTCCCGGTTCGATTCGGTTTGAATAGAGAACCACCGAGTTAGAACATTCTCCCACCATAAATCTACAAAAAAATATTAAAAAAAACGGAATTAAGTAAAAAAGGTAAGAATCAAGTTTCTAATTTCTGCTTGTAGTATTGAGCTATTATATATTTTTCATTTGGTTGTTGTTTTTCTCTTCTTTGAATTGCTTGAGTTGAAGAAAAATCCTCCCCTCCGCACCCTTGTAGACCTTGAATAGATAGATGAAATATAGCAAGTTAATTATTATCTATGTAAAACGGATGTTTTTGGAGAGTCAACGTTGCCAATTTCATAAATAAGATATAGTAAGTTAGATTTAGTAATTCTCACCTCCAACTCATTAAGAACTTTGCCTCTTATCTCAACATTTGGCACCATCTTATCAATGCATGAAATAACACGTGCCATGACCTCATCAGCCTTAAATGTATTAGAGAAGTAGAACTTTGGGTTCAGGTAGTAGATCGAGACATGCATTGGTTGGTGGAGTTGGTTTGTCCATCTGTGATCAATGATGCACCAAATTATTTCATATATATATTTGTTTCCACCATAGTAATGCAAAATGGCCTCTTTGGCCTTATCCATGGCCTCATAGAAGAAACCCATCGACATGCCATCCCCACCCACTGTACAAAGAACCTTGACCAAAGTCTCACCTAAAAAATTGAAAACAAATTTGAAATTATTACAAAATTAACCTCTAAAAAAAAAGCATATAGATAATTTTGTATAAAGTTTATGTTTGTATTGTTACCTACCTTGATTAACTCTTCTCCTTTTTTGATGAATAAGTCATAAAAAATTGTTCTTGCAGTGTTCTCCCCTTCCAAGTTTTTTGGAAAATGGAGACTGCAACCAAACATTAGACATAAACATTTGCTTGAGATGAGGAATTATGGTAAGAATGTCTTGCAAAGTGAGAAGTGGCTAGCAAATCATCACTCTTGGTTGCACAAGCTCCTTGCCATTTGTGTGCTTTCTCATCAATGAAAGAACCCAAGTATGGTTATAGATAAATTTGGTAACCTATTTAGCATCTTCAACCATACTTTTGACCCATCTAGTTTACTAATGTCCTCTAACAACAAATCTAGGCCATGTGCAATACAAGGAGTCCAAGAAATTGTAAGACGCCTCTCCATAATAAGTCTCCCTGTGGCTACATATGCTACTGCATTGTCTGTGATAAGTTGGACAACATTCTCAACCCCAACCTCCTAGATCACCTAGTCCAATAGATTGCACAAAGTACCAACATTTTTGACTTCATGTGAGGCATCTACAAACTTCAAGAACACCAATGTGTCATTAGAAGCCACTAAAAAGTTAAGGAGAGTCCTATTCCTGTTAGTTTTATGATCAGATGTGAATAAGCAGAATTTAATTCAAATTCAAACAAATAGACACATCATATACCTTGGGAAAACCCTCCACTTGAGGGAGAAACACCTAGCAACAATATATCACTTATATATTGAATATCAAACAACAATAATCTTTACAATGAGGCCAATTACAAGGCGACTCAACAGCACCAAAAACTTGATGCAATATCTGATGATAATATCGCCCTTCAAAAGACAATAAGTTCGGCCTCCTTGAGACTTCAATCTGCACTTGAATGAATTTGCTCTTCTCTAGGAAATCACACTATGTAGGATGAATGTAGGAATGAATGTAATACGATGAATGATCGAATGAACAAGCAACAACTCATATATATACAAGGGAGAGAGAGAGATCGCGTCTCTTCAAAACATCATGTCGGCCTTTCAATATGAAATGATATGTCTCCAAAGGTGGCGAATAACCAAAGTCGGCTTCAAGCAATAATTAACAATAATTAAATGTTGTTTTAAGTGAAGCACCTCTTCACTCAAGATCGGACCTATAAATTAAAAAGCCTATGAGGCTATATTTAATTTATGATTTATAATCGGCTGGAAGATGAGGCCCGACGCTATTCTATCATCAACACTCCCTCTCAGCTAGGGAGGAATACTTCCAGCTATCCGATGCCATCCACAATGGCTACACCCATATGTGGAAGGAGCTCATCACGGATTCACTCAACGTGATGTCAACCATCATAGCTACTCCCATGTATGGTAAAGCATATGTGCACACGTGCCCATCATGGAATCACTCAACGTGATGTCATCATCTCATCATGACGTCCACCATGACTACTCCTAGAGGGTGAATAAACACAAGTACAAGAAAATCATCATGGACTCTCTCAACGTGATGTTGTCATGGAGTCACTCAACATGGCATCCATCATGCCTACTCCTAGAGGGTGGAAACAAGGGCTTTCACCTCAAATTTCTTTCACAGATAAAGATGCATTAAACAAAGGCTTACACCTCAAATTTATCTCACAGAGAAAAATGCATTAGACAAGGGCTTGCACCTCAAATTTCTCTTATAGAGAAAAATGCATTAAAGCAAATCACAAAAGATCACTGAAGCTGAGACTCTCTCTCAGCCAGGGCTTCATTCTCCACAATTCCAAGCTTGTCTCGAAAGTACACAAACTTTACTCTGGAGAGAGGCTTGGTAAGAATATCAGCCGTTTGCTCATTAGTGCTAATGTATCTCAACTGGATAGGATAGCTTTCCTCAATACCATATCTTTGATATAGTGGTATTTGATCTCAACATGTTTAGTTTTGTCATGAAACACTGGATTGACAGAAAGCTTCACACAACTTTGATTATCACAATGAATGACAGTCGGCTCCAATGATTGTCCAAACAATCCTGCAAGGAGCTTCCGAAGCCACATTGCTTCTCGAGCTGCCACACAAGCTGCAAATATACTCGGCCTCTGCGGTGCTTAGTGCCATTGAAGACTGCTTCCAGCTACACTAGGATATCATCGTAGACCCCAAACTAAAAAAACATCCAGAGGTGCTCTTCCGATCAGCAACACACCCTACCCAATCAGAATCAGAATATCCATGCAGCTTCAAGTCCACACTAGAAGAATATCTCAAGCCATACCCAACTGTGCCACACAAGTATCTCAGGATATGCTTTGCTGCAACTAGGTGTATTTGCCTTGGTTCACATATGAATTGACTAAGTGCACTCATTGCATAGCAAATATCTGGTCTAGTATTGACCAGATACATCAACGATCCAATCAACTGCCTGTACATAGTAGGATCCACCAGATCTGAATTAGCTACAGCCTCTTTTAACTTTTGAAAATTGGTTTCCATAGGTGTAGACATGGATTTGCAATCCATCATACCAAATCTCTTCAAGATGTCTATTGTATATTTCCCTTGACTCAGAATGATCTCATTAGGCCTCTGACATACTTTTAAACCAAGGAAGTAATGCATGTTCTTAAGATCCTTCATTTCAAATTTAGAAGCTAACTCCTTGCATTTGATAATGAGGTATTCTTCACTAGTAAGAAATAGATCATCAACATAAAGAACCAAGATCAATGCTTCGTCATCAATTACCTTGAAGTACAGGTTTGAATCAACATCATTATCGGAGAAGCCCAAGCTCATTAGGTATCTATCAATACTCTCATACCAAGCGCGAGGAGCCTGTTTAAGGCCATACAAAGCCTTCTTCAATCTGCAAACATGAGACTCCTTCCCATGAACCTCAAATCCATTAGGTTGCTCAATGTATACCTCTTCTTCAATTACACCATTTAGAAATGCTGTCTTCAAGTCCATCTGATGTAACTTCCATCCTTTAGCCGCTGCAATAGCAATGATAGTCCCGATGGAGGTATAACGAGCAATTGGAGCAAATGTTTCCTCATAGTCTATTCCCTCTTTTTGAGAGAACCCCCTAACCACAAATCTAGCCTTGTACTTCTCAATGCTTCCATCAGTTGCATGCTTGATCTTGAAAAGCCACTTAAAAGATACAACAAATTTCCCTTCTGGTCTAGGTACTATATCCCAAAAATCGTTCTTGAGGATAGATTGATATTCTTCAACCATAGCATCTCTCCATACTTGCTGACTTGAAGCTTTCTCAACACTGGAAGGCTTAGATTCAATCATTTGACTCATCAATGCAACATAGCTTGAAAACTTCCAAGGTCTTTTGCTTTCTCTGAATGTTCCTCTAGGGGTTGCAAACTTTTCTGCCTCTTGCATTGATTGCCTAGCCCATAGAGGTCTCTTTCGACCAATAACAATGTCTCTAGGCCCATCAGTAGGTTCCAAAGGCTCAACTGGATCACCATCCTCTTCTGGTTTAGGAGACTCCCTCTGAATCTTAGGAGTATGGTCAACTTTCATGTCCCGAGGAGACTCATGGTCTTCATTATCTATCTCCATGTGAGAGCCTTTAGATCTCTTGAATGCAACATCCTCTTCAAATGTAACATCCTTGCTGATCTCTATCAATTTCTGACCTGGAATTTAAATCATGTAGGCTTTTGAAGACTCATTGTAGCCCACAAATATTCCCTTCTTGTCAGATGGTTCCAACTTAGTCCTTTTATCTTTAGGTACATGAACATACATAGGACAACCAAAGATTCTCAAATGAATGAGTTCAGGTTTCACACCTGTGAAAGCTTCTTTAGGAGTCATGCTCTCCAAAATATGATGAGGGCTCCGATTCTGAACATACACAACTGTCCTAGATGCCTCGGCCCAAAGGAAGGTTTGCAGATCTTGATCATGAATCATGGCTTTAGCTGCTTCTACAATAGATCTGTTCTTCCTTTCTGCAACATTGTTTTGCTGTGGATTGTAAGGGACACAAAACTCCCTCTTAATCCTTGCCTCAATACAAAAGTTACGAAAGCTTCCAGAGATGTATTCTCCTCCATTGTCAGATCTCAGAACTTTGATCCTCTTCCCAGACAAGTTCTCTACTTGAGCTTTAAATTCCTTGAATTTCTCAAGTACTTCTTCAGATTCTTTAGTTTTTAAGAAATAAATCCAAGTCTTTCTAGAATAGTCCTCAATGAAAATTATATAATACAAGAAACCACTCAAAGAAGCAACAGACATTGGACCACACAAATCAAAATGAATAAGATCTAGAATACATTTAGATCTACTTTCACTACTATGAAAAGGACCTTTAGTATTCTTACCCAATGCGCATCCTCGGCAAGTACCTTCATGCTCCTGGCTGAGTTTAGGAAGGCCTGTGACCATCTTCTCCATGGTTGGTAGTGCTTTGAAGTGAAGGTGGGCAAGTCTTCTATGCCAAATCTCACATGAACTTGTTGAATCATGCAACAAAGCTTGTAATGGACGAGTGGAAAGTCTGTAGAAACTCTCTTGCCGAACACCAATCACTCGGGCAGTCTTGATGCTGGAGTTCTTCGGCCATGCAAGAACTTTACCTTCGGAGAATGCAACTTGATATCCCTTGTCCTCCAAAGCTGAAATTGAGACAAGGTTCCGCTTGATGCCTGGTACAAATAGTACATCACTCAACTGAAGGGAGATGCCAAAATCTAAGTGAAGAGAGGAGGTTCCAACACCTTTCACGGAATAACATGCATCATCTCCAATTATGACTTGAACACTTGTATCTTTTTCCACCAAATCTGAAAGATGTTCTCTAAAACCAGTAATGTGATGAGAGGCACCACTATCAATCAACCAAGTGTTGCTATCCGTTGGAACATTGCTTGATAAGGCAGAATAGAATAGAAATCCACTTGAATCCTTCTGAGGAGAGATCTCACCCACATCCGCAATAGAAGCATGCTGCTTAGGTCTAGTTGGGCAATCTTTTGCATAGTGACCAAACTTGTCACATCTGAAGCACTATAAGTGGGAGAGATCCTTCTTCTTCTTAGATGCAGGAGCACCATCTGATCTTTTGTCTTTGTTCCTCTTGAAGTTGCCTTTCTTCCCTTCTCTTCCTTTCTTCTTTGAAGATTGAGCAACAAGTACATGAATCTCTTCATTGGTAGAACTTTGCCCATTGCCTCTTGCTGCTAATCTCGATTCCTCTTGAATGCAATCTGCCCTCAAGCGATCAAACTTAGGTATCTTTGATCTCCCACTAATTCCTTGGATAAATGGCTCCCAAGATTGAGGAAGACCATTAAGCGCCAACATAACCAAATCCTTGTCATCAACCATATGCCCAATGGTAGAAATCTGATCTCTCAACTCGGTGATCTTCATGAAGAATGAGATGACAAAATCTCCTTTCGCCATCTTGACATGATAAAGCTGTTGCCTCAATGCAAGAGCTCTGCTTGTATTATTGATCTCATACATTTCCTCCAAGGTCTTGAACATTTCTCTTGCTGTCTTCAACTTGGAGATAATTTGCACAAGGTGGTCCTTCATAGAATCAACCAAAATCTTCTTCCATTGTGACTTTTCATTTTCATTGGAAGGTTCGGGAACTTCGCTCTCCATGGACTCAGCAATCTCATTTTCTTCCAATGCAAGCAATACTCTAAACTTTCAAGAAGTTAAGTTGGAAGCACCTTCAAGTCTGTTGGCGTAACAACTAACACCTCTGGAGTATAAGTTGGTATGGACAGCTATGCACACTATGCAATGAGTGCTCTTCAAATTAGGAGGGGAAGCTCCCTCGTTGTGCTTAACAAAAATGCTTGGAAAGGGAAAAGTAATCTAAACTATCTCCTGTCTTTTTGTCTCAGCTGTAGAGGTACAAGGCTTTCAAGAAAACTCTATACGTTGCAGCTAAGTATTTTCTGGTTTCACAGATCACTAACTACAACTAGGCTAATTACTTAAAATCTATCCAGTTTCCTCAAGAAAACAGAGCATGAGAAAATGGAGCAAGGATGACTATCTGACGATAAACAAGTATAGATCCTCAACTTGAAGGCAAGTTGGCACATCTATCAGCTCAATCTAAACAAGTTTATTGGGAACAACAATATACGATAAACCAAGTTCAGATTCTCAACATGAAGGCAAGGTGGCACATCTATCAGCTCAATCTGAATAAGTTTATTATTCACACACATCACATGATAACCAAGTTCAGATTCTCAACTTGAAGGCAAGGTGGCACAACTATCAGCTCAATCTGGACAAGTTTATTGAACACAAAACAGATTTGATCTAACTAAGGAAAGAATTCACCATTATAATTGCATGAAACCCGAGTGACATAACAATTCATCATAATAGCAAAAATGCATGAACAAATACAAAACGAGCAATATTGAAGGCAAGGTAGGCACAACATATATTTCTCTCTCGTGCAAAAGTTATGTACAAATGAGCAAAAGCTCTTATTTATAGACAGCGAAAGGCGTAGGGAACCCTAAAATCACCTTGATTCAACTACAGTCTTGCAATGCATGCAAGATTTATTGCTAAGCCCTAATAAAGTAAACTATACAGTTAACTGGAAAACTAGCATCAGTTAACCGAAACATCTAATCTAAAAATAGACAATTGTGCAAGCATGCACGTCCTTATTGAAAGCATGTTAACTGGAACACTACCATCAGTTAACGTAAACCCTAAATAAAACTCCAAGTAAATAAAGCTGATCTCAGAATAGATATGCATGAGATAAGACAACGAGTTAACTTGAGAAGATAACACCAAGTTTAACTCCTATGTATAATGTCTATTCTGAGAGGTGGGAATTGAAGTCTACTGATCGTGATCTCAAGCAACCAATCCCTCAACGAGATTGTTAACTGCATCACTATCTGGAGCTTTGATACTCTGTCGAAGATTGCTATGCCTATGCAGCATGTCCTCACCAGCTGTGATTTGGGACTGAAGTTCACCCCTACTCCTTGTTGCTTCATCGAACAACGCTGACATGACTGTAAGCTGATTAATCTTACAACCAACGGTCTCCCCACTGAAAATAGTATGAGTGAGTTCTTGGAGCTCTAACTGAACATCGGTAAGCTCAACATACGCACCACCCTCAATCTGATATCGACATGGCAAGCGAGATACTAGGGTCCTCACAAACCGGAGTGCACTAGTAACGTGCTCTCTACTCTCAGCCAACTCTGACGCCATAGTCTCCTCTATCTTTGCCTTGAAAACCAACTGTGTTTTCCAAGAGTAGATAGCTTCTTTATCCTCTGCATCTGTGACTGATTCATATGCCATACTCAGGTGAGCAATCATAATCTTGTCCCGGGGTCTATTAATCGCCATGTCTCGCTCCTCATCCTGGAGATGAAGACAGAGCTCTCGTGCATTGTACCGCAACTGATATAACTCTGTAAGCATAGCACGACCTCTAGCAACGAACTCCTCCTCCCACTCATCCAAACGCTTGCCATATGCAACTAAATGATTAAGTTGACCTTGTTCTGTTGGAGGTTCAAGCATCGGCGGGGGTGTGGCAATGACATCTGACCTGTGAACAAGGCTAGAAATGTACTGACGAAGTTGTCTGATTTCAGCTTTGAAGGCTGCCTTATCTTCTCCGTCTTTCAACATTCTATCTCTGGCACTGTCTGTAGCAACTTGTAGGAGATCAACCTGAGTCTGGCGTGTGCTACGACCAAGGTTGACTGTAATAACTTCGATATCCTAAGATTCCGACTCGTCCAAGTTCTTCCCCTGTGGAGGTATAGCAGTCTCGATGACGATCTCCATATCAGTATTCCTCTCCATGTGGACCATGTTCTTGACCCTCATGTCTGGCGCATCCTGGTAAACCTGATCAAAATCTGAATGATTAAGGACATAGGATGGCTGTGTTGATGTGATTTTTATGACCGCACCAATCAGCAGAACAAAGTTGTCCGAAGGCTACTTCGTTCTCTCTTGATCAAAGTATTCCGTGCGCTAAGATTGCAAGAAAGTTCGCACGTTCAACTCCAAGGTTCCGAAATACTTAGAATACCCTCAGTTGGTTTGATGTGAATTGCTGTTTTCACGAGGGGACTTACACAATTGTTCAGGATTCTTGCAGTTAACAGTAGGTGAATGATTTGAAGGGGATTTTGTGCGTATGATTTGGCAATAAGTACGTTTTCCTAAAACTAACCAAAGATGAACGGAAAGTAAATGAGTGTAAGGGTGAGAAGATTCTATATTCTACTCTAAGGTGAGATGTGGGATCAGTCTTAACAAGCTTCAACCAAACTCTGCTCCGCCTCACGCTGGACAGCTTATACAAAGTAGGTGCAATCTTCAAAGGGATAACGGGAAATTTTCAAATTACAATCCAGCATCTAGATACCATCAAGACGACGCATACCAAGATGTGAATTGCAATTGAAGTTAAGCTTATAAAATTCTCCAGTCGACCACGCAAGGAAAACTTGTCGTCAGCAAGCCGCTAGTGGTATGGAATGAAACGAAGTTGCCTTGATCAATGCCACACATCCATAGTTACTATCTACTTGCATGAAATGAAAATTGTACTACTTTAAACTATTTTATGGTACTTGGATTCAAAGGGATGAAGAAACCTTGCTAGCTATCCACAATGAAGACAAATTTCACCATCAATGAAAAGATCTTCTATTATGAAAGTGTTACACAACAATCTCTTACAAAAGTTTTCAAAGGAAAACTTTCCTTCTCCTCCAAACTAAGCTATGCTAAGCTACACAATTATACTATCACTCTCTCTGCTCTAGTCCGATCTCCAATCTGATTCTAATGTCTAATGAATTACAAATGAGGGGGACTCCCCCTTTTATAGATAGCCCAGTCCAAAGGACGGCTAGGGTTACAATCAAAAGAATGGCTAAGATTAAGCCACCTCAGCCCTAACCCTAAAAATTGCCAGAATGGGGAGTGGTACATTAAATGAATCAAAGATTCCCACTCACTCCCAAAATAGTAAAGGCAATTAATGCCCATAATCAGTCTTCTAGAAGATCGTCGTCCAGTAGTGCATTCCCATTCTCTTTCTCTCTGGCTGCAAACTCAATGAATCTAGCAAGTACAACCTCAACCTCCTGAATTGAAATGGGTGGAATGCAATCAAGTTGGAACTCTAACACCGTGATTGAATGTTCGTGCCTTGTACAAGATTTTCTCCAAGCAACTAAGGAATTCTGTGTGCTCTGAATCAAGTTGGAGAAAGTAGAAGTGTTCTCAAAGTCATCCTGTACGAAGGTCTTCACCTCTGAAAAGAAAGGCACCAGCCTACCCCTCAAATTATTAACAATCACCTCATCTGGATTCAACCGCCTAGCAAATATAGCCTTGAAAGTATTCTGGACTCCATCAATGATATTTGTCATAGCCTTCCTGACTCTAGTTGAATCCGCCTATGTTGCGTCGAAGAAACCACGTCCCGTAATTGCTGAAGAATACCATCTAGAAAAGTCATACCTGTCATTCTCCTGAATGACCCCTCCATCAATCAGCAACCGCAAAGGAACATGTCTCAATGCCTCAAGACGCTGAATTACTTTGCTCTGATAAACAAAAGCATCTCCCCAGGCCTGATCAACTGCCCCCATTCGTGTCAAAATACTAGAAGCCTGCTGAAAGGCAAGAGCAAGGTCCTCCATAAATTTTTCTGTCTCAGCACGAACTCCCGTGACCCACTTATCTGCCTCCTGTGTCATCTTCCCCAATTCCAACAAGCCATTGATTGACTCTCTAGGTATCTCAGGTGGAAGCTCTATCGCTGGAATCTCCTGCCCACGAGGACGAGACAACTGCTGCATATATCCTATCAAAGCCTTATGCTCTCTTTTCAACTTCTTGTACTTTCCTTCCTTCTTGAATAATCTGTCCTTGAGGGCGAGGTAGGAGTTATCACACTCCTCTACAATCTGTGCACCTGTGGGGCGTCCTAACTCCAAAGTTGTGACCACATAGTTCTCAGGTACTGCTTCATCTCGGTCACAATCAACCTGTGGCACTGCCATGTGAAGGGTACGAGAGCCATCCTCCTCAGTGGATATCTTTGAAAACTTCCGTGCTCTCTTCTTCTGTGGAGGTGCGCTGATCCTGTTCAAAAACTCTTCCATCTCAACTGCTGGATCAATCTCTTCGCTGGGGCTTCTTCTCATCCTATCTCTGAGCCCATTAGGTACTGTATACTGTATGTCAAATGGTTGCTGTTCTTGTGCCTCTACTTCACGGACTTGTTCAACTTCTATATCATTCTGGTGAGGCTCAAGTGGCTGAGTATCTCCTGAAACTATATCATCATCTTCCAAAGCCGTCTCTAACTCTTGCTGAAATTGAGGGTCAGTAGCAGTCCCCTCATCAGTTTGCTGATCATCTCTACTAGGTGCGTTGACACTCTGGCCAACCGACTCTCGCCGTGGTGGCTGATTATTTTCTTGTACCGCTTGCACCTGATTCAATG
>VDFB02232529.1:0-13900 GCA_007258455.2 Sequoia sempervirens
GCATGGGAAGGTTGACCATACTCGTGTGGTGATGGTGGCATGGTCGCTACATTAAGAGCAGTATGCATTTCATACTCGCCACACCCTTTGTCAATGATCTGGACTTTTGTGACGGTAGGATCAGTGGAGGATGGCGTGGTTATGACGGTGGATGGTGGATTAACGGGTGATGGCCGAGATGCCCCCATTTCAACCCCAGGACAATAATGCAAATGGGGAAATGATGTCTCTAGGGTGCGGCAATATTCGAACGGTTGGGGATCGGCATAGATGGTGACCTCTTGTCCGTTGACTGGGAATTTGAGGCACTGATGGTAGGTGGAAGGCACGGCTTGCATAGCATGGAGCCATGGACGGCCGAGGAGGAGATTATATGGTAAGTCCAGATCAAGGACATGGCAGGTGATGTACTGAACTACCGGTCCCACTTGGACCGGAAGATTGATGATCCCTTCTGAATTTCTTTCTGCATTGTCATAAGCCTTGATTGTAATAATCTGGTTACTTAGGTCCGCTTGAGTATACCCCACCTGCTTTATGAATTTTAAAGTGCACAAGTTGAGGGCAGAGCCATTATCTACCAAGACCCTTTTTATTTTATGCCGAGCGACTACGACTTCAATATGTAAGGGGCGATTGTGATTAGCATCAATGTTGGGCATATCATCGTGGTTGAAGTGTAGTTGGTGAGATGAAGCTAGGTGTCCTACCAAGGCTTGAAACTCTGTAGGATCCATATTATTAGGCACATGGGTTTCCTGTAGGGCTCTATTAAGGATTTCTTGATACACGGGGGAAGACTTGAGTAAATCCAAGATGGAGATATGTGTAGGGGTCTTTCCCAAGTGATCAAGGATATTGTACTGGGAAGTTACAGGAGTCGGTTGGGCAGGTGCAGAGGCTGCAGGAATGGTGATGCGGGCTCGTCGTGTGGTAACAGCACATTGAGAGTCTTTAGCTTTGACATGTATCATGGATACACGAGGTTCTACCTGCTCAATGTAATGAATAATACCCTCATAATTGAAGGGTACATTCTTGTAACTCACGTTATTTGTGCTGTTGTTTTGAGGATTACTGTTGGAAGTGCTCGGGCCTTGGTTATGGTTTGGGAAAGCGTTTTGATAAATTTGTAACTGAGCATTGGACGACGGAGCTTGGTTAGGATCAACCTTGATGTCACCTCGATCGATGAGATCCTGGACGTAGTTTTTTAGACCCTGACACTTATTCAAAGAGTGCCCTTTAATTTTGTGGAACTCACAATATTCATTTTCCCTAAACCATGCGGGCTTAGGTTTGGATTCGTCTAGTGGCTTGGTGACGGGGTACGTGATTGGATAGCTGATCTGCAATAGTTTATTGAAGACGACACTCAAGGGTTCCCCTAGTTGAGCATATTGGCGTTTAGGGTTCCCTTGGTTACTTTGATTGGACTATTGGGGAGGACGGGGTGTCCCTTGCGGTATGGATATGGCATTAGGTACAGATTGTTGTTGTTTCTGGGATGTGTTGGCCACTTGGACATGTTTAGTATCAGTGACACCATCATTGACTGCATTTTTGTTCTTGTTCCAGAAACGTGGCTTGTCGTTGAATGTTTTTTCCCTATCTTGGTTATATATTTTGATGTGTCCTTTGGCAACAAGGGCACGCTCGAGGATGGGTCCTTTCTCCACCACCTCCGCAAAAGTGGTGACACAGTGTAATCGGAAGTTGTGGGCCATGTCAGGATGAGAGTTCTCCACAAAAAGGGTGACCATGTCCTTCTCTTTCAAAGGAGTTTTCATTCGGCTTGCCAGGGTACGCCACCTCTGGAGGTAGCTAGTAAAAGTTTCCCCTTCACGTTGTTTCTCCTTGAGAAGATCTAGGGTATCAGTATCTTTCTCCAAGTTGAAGGAGAAGTAGGAGACAAACCTTTTTGACAAGTCCGCAAAATATTTTATAGACCCCTTATCGAGGGTCATGAACCACCCTAGCGCGTCACTCCCCAGACTTCGGGGAAACAGACGCAAGAGATAGTTGTCATTGTGGATCACTTCTTGACACTGGGAGTAAAATTCTCGTAGGTGGGCCTTAGGATCTTTGTTCCCCTTATATTTGTCAAATTTTGGCATCTCAAAATGCTTGGGGAAGGGAATCAATGAGATGGAGGGATCATACGGATAGGGACATATATCTTCGAACTTGAACGATTGCTTGCTAGTCCCTGCCTGGAGATCTTTTAGTGCGGCCTTGATTTCCAGGATGTCCACATTGGCTGGAGTGTTGGACGGGTATTGATGGTAGGATGATTGTGGATTCTGAGAGGATGTTTGGAGATGGGCGTATGGATGAGGAGGTGGTACCTCCTGCTGATACGCCAAGGGGCCTTGTTGATAAAAAGGTTGCTGTTGCGAGGTGGGATATGGATTGGTCGGGTAGTTGTGGGTGGCGTACTGTTGGGAAGTATGGAGAAAGTGTTGCTGATTAGCTTGCGGGTATTGGGGGTGTTGATATGACTGTTGTGATGCCCCATAGGAGGGTTGTTGATATTGGGGCTGGTTGTAATAGTTGTAATGGAGGGGTGTTGGTTGATATTGTTGTTGATGCATAGTTGGTGGCTGTGATGGGAAAGATGGGATGTTCTGTGGTGGTTGCGCTTGCAGGCGTAAAATGGATACAAGGAATGGAGATATGGTCGAGGCTGAAGGCCGAGGTTGATTTCCTTGAGGTTGGTGTTGTGATGGTTGTGCTGAGAATAGGGGATTGACCGACGGTTGTTGTTGAGGTGGAGGTTGTTGAGCACTAGTGGGAGCGTAGGATTGGGGAGGTTGTTGGGATAGGAATGATGATGGTGGAGGAACGTTGGATTGGGGCGGCTGTTGAGGTATGAACGACGAGGGTGGAGGAATGTTGGATTGGGGCGGCTGTTGAGGTATGAACGACGAGGGTGGAGGAATGTTGGATTGGGATGATGGTGGAGGGTTGGATGACGACGGAGGAGGGATGTTGGATTGGGACGATGGCGGAGGGTTGGATGATGATGGAGGAGGGATGTTGGATTGGGGCGGCTGTTGAGATAGGAATGACGACGGTGGAGGATTTGTTGCCCTGGGAGGTGGGGGCAAGGCGGCGAAAGGGTTGCCCCCAGCGTTGACGGGAAGCGAGTTCGAGGGGGGCGGTGCCGGTAGCATTAATGGTTGTGGTTGCGGGATGTTTTGCGGCATGCCATAGGCATAAGGATCATTGGGATCAATGGTTTGAGGTGCTCCCGTGACCGAGATGGTGGGATGTGTGGGATTTCCAACGGGATATAGGACAGTGTTGCCGAATTCAGGTTGATGCCAGCCTCCTACAGAAGGAATGTTGGAGACATACGAGCTACTAGGAATGTCATGTGCACCTTGGGGTACATTGGATGTAGAGGTGCCATACTTGGATAAGTCGACACCTGACGGAAACTTGACACCTTTGTCAATCAAGTGAGCCAAGATTTGGTCACCATGTCTTTCAAGAAGGCGCTCCGTCATTTGTGCATTAACTGGGTTGCTAAAGTGCTCCTCGAATGTGAGCTCGGGTTGCTCGGCCATGTTTTCCTCCCCAGGTGGTGACGTGTTTTGACCATCCACATTGGATTGTGATGAGGTGCCGTTGTGGGGATCGTGAAGGATATTAGCACCATAGTTGGGATCTGATGAGATGTTGATCGTGTTGGTGGGATTTTGAGGGTTGTTCTATTGGGCATTCAGGGCTTGTTGGTCGGCCATTTTCTTTGCTTGCCATCGGGTCTGAACGGGCATGCAAGATGATGACAGGGATCAAGGTATTAAAAAGACCTTGATGATGAAGGATCGATTTGATTTTGATGAAAGATTAGTTGACGATGATTGATTAGGTCAACGTGGATTGGCTTGATGGAATTGGATTGGATTGATGGGTAGATGTTGGATTAACCTAGATTCTGGGTTTTGATCCGAATAGGTTTGATGATGTGGGGATCAGATCGATACGATGATTAGGATTGATGTGATGATAGATGACCGAGATCCACAACCGAGTTTAAGAAGGATCCTTGGTAACACTAGGTATTGATTAAAAGGTGGATGTATGATAACGACACCGAATCCGACTTGAGATAGAAGCGGATTGATTGGGTCGAAAAGGATAACTGACCTAAGATGGATAGCGATCCTAAGCCAGTTATGATGATTGCGATTAGGGATGAATACCTAGGTCAACTTGGATGATGACTCCAACGGGGTTTATATGGAATAACGGAGATCAGAGACGAAAGCGTGTTTAGGACGGACGGGGAGTGTCCCAAGATAGATGAATGGCTCTCAAAACAAGCAAAAGACTATTCAGGACAAATGACCCTTAGAACGAAGGGCTCGGAACGGACATACAAATGTTCGTTTTGGACGCTAGATGATCGTTTCGGTGTTCAAAACAGATGGACAATGGATGCTAAATGATGGTATAGGATGGCCAAAGGGATAGGTCCGCCACTGTATTGGGACCAATCCGCCATAGAACTGGGACCAATCCGCCACTGCACTGGGACCAATCCGCCACTGCACTGGGACAAATCCGCCCGATGCAGGACAATCCGTAACCGCAGAGCTTCGGCCGGATCATACGGAGCAGACAAATCCGCCCTTTGCCCAGACGATCCGCCCTTTGCTGCCCAGGACCAATGCGCCAGCGGTAGAACAGATCGCCACGGCCTGCAGATGCCTGACACAAAGGCGAGTTTGCTAAAAGAATAAAGTTAAGTCCGTAAAGACAACTTCGCTTGGTTTTTGATGGATGGCAAAGAAAAAGGACTAAATTGTAATCATAAAAGAACTTGGCCAAATGGATAATCTTGGTTTTGCACCGAGAAGACATTCAAAAGCGACACAACCCTAAGATTAGTAGAAACGGGTATGGTCAACAAAGTTTTCTACTCTAGGATGCACATGGTTTCTAAGGAGTCCTCGATATACACCCGGTACGTGAGGCCCAAACCGTGAACACCAACCCGTTACAAGCGTGAGTCGGGAACCTTAGCGAGATACTAGAGGCTCGGACCAACTCTTCACGTCATCTTGACACTTTTCCAATTACAACGTGGTTGGATTGGGGTACAGCTTTCGCTCTCCCCCCTTTATATACCCCGCCGGTATGCGTGGTTGGAATCGTCCCTTGGGGTGATGAAATCCCCAAGCAGGTCCCGCTAAGAAAGTGAAAAATAGGTGACTCAAAAGGACTTGGAAAGCTACGATTTCTCATCACCCAGGATCACCAAATGGCGCAAGGGGATTGGATACGTCAAATATCCTTCCCAAACACGCCAAGCAAGGTTTATTGACACCTCTTTAATTAAACTATGTTTCTATTTTACCAAAAGACAATTCGGGAAAACTGGAAATTTTTTACCTTCTGGAGGACAGGTCCGCCACTCTGTAAGGACAGATCCCCCACTCTGTCAGGACCAGTCCGCCACTGCAGGATAGGTCCGCCACAGCAGGATAGATCCGCCACCGGAAGACAAATCTGCCACTCTGTTAGGCCCAGTCCGCCACTCTGGACAGATCCGCCACTCTGTTAGGCCCAGTCCGCCACCTTTGGACAAATCCGCCACTCTGTTAGGCCCAGTCTACCACTCTAGACAGATCCGCCACTCTGTTAGGCCCAGTCTGCCACCTCTGGACAGATCCGCCACTCTGTTAGGACTAGTCTGCCACCCTGCAAGCTGGACCTTAAAAAATGCAAAAAATAGCAAACGTGAAGAAAATAGACCCGTTTGTGGGTCCCACCGGGCGTGCCAGAAATGTGATAGGTCGAATTAGGTGGTTAGAAAGCAAGCAACAACTTAAAAGAGTGCAAATAAACAACTTAAACAACCTACACTTCAAGATTAGCCTAAGTTAGAAACAAAACAAGACAAAACCACAAAATGGAACTTTATACCTTGCGTTGAGTCGATTCTTTGGTTGGCCCTTCAATCTTTGACATGTGTGCTTCTTGGATGGCAAGATGCAAGCTAGATAAGGGTGTGAAGATGGATGCAAGTGGATGAAAACAAGAAAATGTCTAAGTAGAGGTTGAGAAACAAAACTGTAAGAGTTTGGCTAGCACAAATGATCTCCCCTAAAATGAGAGAAAAGAGGGGGTATTTATAGGATTTTGGGAAATCCTGAGAAATAGATGGTGAATTGATCCACCAAATATCAAGATGTAGGGCTAAGGTGGTTGAGAACTCACAAGCCCTCACATCTTGACATGTAACATGTGAGATAGCCTAAGGGTGAAGTGGACATGAGGTGGAAGGAGAAGGACATGGCATGGAGAGGGGTACAAAGTACCTTAGGATTGGACAAGATCTCCTCATAAAGGAGGTCCTTGTCCCCATGTGGGTGAGAGGACATGTGAGGAATTAAAAATTCCTCAAATATTCTCATAGGGATGAGAGAAAGAATAAAGAATGAATAGAGGACATGTGGGGAGAAGTGAAGGAATTAAAAATTCCTTTTAGGTGCCTTGGGGGATTAAAAGGTGAATTAAAAATTCACATGGGGAAGGGGGATGCCTTGTCCAAAAGGAGAAAGCCTTTAATAAGGTTGACTCAAGGACATGTGCCATAAATAGGATGAGGATTAGGTTAGGCTAATCAAATGATTAAGGTTGTGCAAGTACCCAGTTAGATAGGCTAATGACTGATTAGAGGCAAGTGGAAAATTATGGAGGATGTGACCTTAATGATGATTAAGGGTGTGCACATGCTAACCCTGGTTAATTAGAAGAAGATGAAGTAATTAAAATGGATTAAGGACCAACTTGCAAAAGTTGGAGGATGTGACCATGAGAGAGAAAAGATGAATTAAAAATGAATTTTAATTCAAAAGGGGAATATGACTAAATTAAATAAAAGGGCATATTTATTTAATTTAGAGGAGGAAGAGGGGCAAAGTATTAAATTGAATACTTTAGGACCTTTGTGCAAGATGCAGGGTATTAATTAAACACCTGGTTTAATTAATATTGACAAAGGGGATGAGCAACCGGATGAATAGGGAGACGCGTTTGATCATATGGAAGTGATCAAAATTAGACGTCTACAGTAGTATTGACATCAGTTTCATCATAAGGATTCTTTGCGCTCCCTATGTTGACATTTTCCTGAGACATAGTTTCCCCCAATATGGTGGTAGTGGCACCTTCGTTCCTTGATTTTTCTTGTTTTGATATGTCTTGTTCGATAAGTATGCTCTGATAAATGACCACTATAGATGATGTTGTTTCAATTTGCTGCTCTGCTAACTCTGGAATGTCCTATTCTATCTGACCTATGTCTTTGAGTGGGTAATGCTGGATATCTTCATACATGATGTCGTCAGTCTGAATTTGGGATATGTCTGATCTTGATGTTGTCAACTCAATAACTTGCTCTTTTTTTGTAATAAAGTCAAGAGTAAAAGAATCTTGTTTTGAATGAAGATCATCTATGTGTCCATCCATAGAAAGCATCTCATGGGAAGATGGAGGAGTATGTGCTATGTGGATATGATCATCTTGTATAGATAGGAGAGTATCCATTAGATTATTGTAGTAACTTGGGGATACAAATTCTTGATCTTGAATGATTTCAGAATTGCTTTCGACATGCTTTGGATCAAGTTCTTGACATGGGTGAATTTCAAAGGATGGATTTCTTACAAAGGGTTCTTGGATATCTTCATTAGGCATAGGAAGTGACTCAATATCCTCTTGATCTTTGAGTGAATTTGGATCAAGTGTTGAATTGAAGATTCCTTCAATATCGACAATCATGAGGTCGAAGGATGTCAATATGTCTTGGAAATGACCATTGCTAGACTTTGGTGAGAGATGTTGATCATGATTTAGAATAGATTTTTTAGGTATGTCCTCTAACTCATTAGGTGATGTAGAGACATTTTCAACATGATCATTGTTCGATGGATTGTTGATTACAGGATCAAATAATGTTAACACTCCTTGAAATAGATCATTGTCAAATATTGTTGAGGGATTCTTATCATGATAAAAAAGTGACTCTTGATGTATGTTGATTTGATCTTTGGATGAGGTAGAAATATCTTCCATGTATTCATTGATGGATAGGTCTTGATTATGTGATCGTTGACTTGGATCGATACATGGATTCGTTAAAATTTTGTTGGGAATTTGAAGAAAATTTGCTTGTTGGGCTTGGTATTGGGCTTGAGCCTGCGCTTGCATTTGAGCCTGGGCTTGTAGTGCGGCTTGGGTAACTTGAGCAACTTGTGTAGCTTGCTGAGTAGCTAGTTGTACAGCATGTCGGTTTTGGTTTTGTTGGAGTTCCTTCTGATAAGCAGCCTACTGAGCAGCTTGCAACGCAATGCTGTATTGGTTTGATGTGTTTGGTTTGGGTGTTGGTGGTGGCAGAGGTGGTTTTGGAATAGTTCTTGTTGTGGTGATAAGAGGTATCATTGTATTGATGATTGGGATTTGGTTGGTGGATGGTGTGATCGATATGGTTAGTCCTTGAGAGACCATGTTTTGAGGGATGATGGACAATGTGATGGTTGCTTGTGCTATGGGGATGGTCACCATCTATTGTTTTGATATCGATGGTAAGGGGGGATGATTTGGTATGATGCCTTGATTGATGGTTGTGGGGATGTTTTGGATGAGTGGTGGTAGCGAAGGTAGCCCCAAACCAAGAGGTGATACAGATGTTAATGGAAAGGGTGGGAGTGGTGGGAGAGTGAGTGGCATGCTCCCTTGGGGAAATGATGATGTTTGATAAAAAATTCCCCCTGGTCCAAATAGGTCACCTTCTCCTTGTGAGGTCATGGGGAGAGAGGTTTGCGGTGTTGCATTAAATGATAATGATGATGGGTCATTATGAAAGGTGAGGGGGACATATGGGTGTGATGGATTTTGAACAACATTCATGTGATTTGCAAACATATCTATCCAAAAGTTTACCAAGTGTGGATTTGAAATGTTCATGTTTGGTATAGTTGTACTTGGTATATTCTCATTTGGAATGCATGGATTTGGTGGGATAATGTTTTTTTGTTGAAGACTCATGCATTGAGTATTTGGTTGATAGATTTGTAAGTTTGAACTTGGATTTAAATCTACCATCAGAAAAGGTGTTTCAAAATTTAGACTCACATTTGTTGTACCATTGAGGTTTGTAGGAGATAATGATCCCATGTATGGATTGTATAAATGTGAGTTTTGAAAATCAATTGGCATTGTAGGGCTTTGATAGTTTGGTTGATTTAGACCACTCATGATGAATGAATCAAGTTTATATTCCATGTTCTTGTGTTTTGACCTTGTTGCAAAAGTGACCCCTAAGATGTTTAGGACCAATGATGAGATGAAGGATGAAAGGGGTGAATGATATGGGTGTTGTTTTTCTTAGGAACTTTGGATCAATGCTAGACTTTAGGATTTGATTTTGATTGGTTTTGATTGGATTTGGATAATGGACTTGTAAACCCTAAGATGTTAGATGTGATCTTAGGATGGACTTGTTCAAAGGATTGCTAATTCAATTAAATGCATGAGAAATGATGCATTCCCATACACCTAACTAAATAAGGTGATTTTGATTTTGATGATTTACCCAAGTCTAGAATGATGTTTCCAAAGTTCTTTTGTGGTATGGAGATGATAAATGTTTGGGGTGGATGAAGTGTTTGATTTTGATCCTAAATGAACCTAAAAAGGACTTGTTTACAAGGCCAAGGTTTTGAAGAACATGCTTTTCCCTTCAAACCAAAAGATCAATGTTTGCTCAAAAGACCATAATACAAAAGATACACAAGCACATGTGTGGGGTTCAATTGATTTCATCTTGATTAGTGAATTGATTTTACCACAAACACTTTCTTGATTAGATTTTCAAACTAAATGTCCAATGTCCTAACTTATTTTCATCCCACAAAGTGCTATGTGGAATTCAAGGAAATCAAGGCAATGGTTACCTATTTTTTATCTTTAGTAGGTAAATTGAGATGTAAGTTTAAGTGTTTAGAAACCTCTAAGGATGCGAATCCCAAGGGCAAGAAATAACACATGAATTTGGTCAATTGTATTTACCTCCTAAAGGGTTTGAAATTTTGATGATGATGTTTGAGTGTTTGTTTCCAAGATCGTTTCGAACAAGCAAAGCATTTTGTAACCAAGAATAAGTACAACCCTATGGATATGAAAGGCAATATTTGTTGAGTCCCCACTTGGACAAGTCTAGCTACGCTTATCTTTAGCGAATGGTTAGATGCTTGACCCCACTGGCTCCCCTCCACGACACTCACTTATACAGGGAAGCCAAGCATCAACACCCATGAAACTCCCATGGCATGCTTTCCATTTCTACTAAAAGACCAAAAAAGTGTGGGGCGGCTTCAGAACGACCGTTCTTGCACCAACAAATAGATCAAGGATTTTGGCAGTTCTAAAACATGGGTTTTAATTAGGACTTTTCGTTCGTGGAGATTGACCCATACGACGAGAGTCCCTTTTCAGATCCATCTCGTCGGAGCCAACTGCGTGATATTGGCGTTTATTCCAATACCCACATTTATATCTTGGTTGGAAATACTCTTGGCTTTAGAGTGTTATCAATTGAGTCATTCCTTTGGGTGAGTACTTTTCCCCCAAGGCAGGCCCTCTAAGATAAACAAAAGCGAGTAAAGACAATATTCGTAACTTGATCAATCTTTGTTTGCAACACAAAGAGAGAGAATATACACAATAATGCTCTACTCACACTCACACAATGTTTTGTTCAATTTTAAACCCAAAATGAAGTGTGGAGGTGATTGCTTTATCTCAACCTAAAATCACAAAAAAAGGCCTTTTGATTCTCAAGATCGCTATAAAGCGCTAGAGAAGCGCATATGTCCTTTTTCAATGAAGTTAGTTTAAGTAAGCCATCACGAAGACAAAGTTGCACTTGTTCATTTTAGAGCCACAAAGCAATTGTAAGTTATTTTTAAAGCACCAAAGGACAAATGAGAGTTGTTTTGTTCAATTGTTAACCAAAAAAAAAAACAAACTCTAGTAAGTTGTATTCCTAAAGTTTGTTTTAAGCCTTTGCAAAAATTGAAAAGGTCCTTTTTAAAAGCCCAAACGAAATTAGTATCCTAAGCAAGAAGAGATAACAGTTTCCTAAGAGTGTTAAGCAAACACTAAAGTGTTTAAAAACACTTTGAATTTGTGAAATACCATCATCACACTTCTCTTTCTTTTGTTTCTAATTGATCCAACCTACAAAAAAGAAAATAAGTCAAACTCTACAAAAAATAGAGGTTAAAAAGAAAAAAATAGAAGAAAAACTTATCATTTGACAAAAGGCACGTGCTAAAATGAAATTTCAATTTTTTACTCCCTACCAGCGGCGCAACCCGTGACTGCATTGCAGTTTGATTTCTCTAGTGGTGATGTATAGCGTCACTTACCAATCATCGATGCTTTGTACCTAGACCAGTGAGCTCAAATGCGTCACCCTTTTGCTCAGCGTTGCTGTTTGATTTTTTGAAAATTCTCGCGGGTCAGATTGGTCAAGCAACGAGGTTTGGAATTCAAAATCTTGGGCGGGAAGACTTTAGTGTCACAGTTTGAATTTCCAGCGGTGCTATATGGTGATGCTGGAGAACCAACAGTGCTGAACATCGATGCTGAACCTGTAAACAAAGTAAAATGCGTGAATTTGATAAAAAAAATGTGATTGAATGGTGAGATTTCCCTCCTTCTAGCGCCAAATGTGCGAACCCCAATCCTAATACCTGGAAAACAATAAGAAAAAAAACATTAGATGATCAAATGCAAGTAAGAACAAGGATTCCCCATGAAATCCATTTACAAAGCTTAAATTAGGAAAAGAGATTAAAAACACAATAAAAAAACAATAAAATAGAGATTGAATCCTAATTAAACTAGCAAACTCATGATCCCATGGGGGAATTGGTGCCAATTTGATGTGAAAATTGGCCCTTTCCCAATTCCTATGATGCAATTTTGATGAATGTTGATGAATGATCCACTTTGATGAAGGATGGTGAGTGCTCCAAGCTAAAAACCTGCATAACCTAGCTAAGAACTCAATGGTATTGATGAAAATGGCTAAAGATTTGAGTATAGTAACTTTGCATAAATTGTGGATGATCAAATGTGGAGATTAGCCTCTTATTTTTAGAATGCTAAGTTGAAAGAATGCCCAAAATGGATCAATGTGGGACTAAGAATCAACAAATAACAAGGTGCCACTTGTCAACATGTGAATGGATGGAGGATGTGCAAGTTTTGAAGATTGTGCAAAAAGGGGGGAGATTCAAATTCAAAATATGGCTTGAAGGATGAGGTGAAAGGTGAAGCAAATGCACATGGCTCAAGAAAAGGACATGTAAGAGATTTTCAATGCTTTGTTGGAAGGGACAAGTCCTTTTGGGGGGAGATTTCAAATTTGAGGAATATTCCATCTTTGATGCTTTTTTGAATGAAAATAGATGATTTATAAATCAATTAAATTTATTTTCATGTGCAAGTTGTAAAATCTAGAGGATTTGAGTGATTAGGATTAAATTAATCAGGATTTGATTAATTTAAGAGGAGATTAGGTGATTTGACCATTTTGACTTAGATTTAGGATTTAAATAACTAAAAATGAGAAAAGAATGATTTAGACTTAGTTAAATAAATATTTTTGATTTATTTAACCAAAGGGGGTGATGTTAGATTAAATTAGATAAATGTTTGATTTATTTAATTTAATTAGATGAACTTTAGAGATTTAATCAAATAATATGGATTATTTAATTAAATAAAGATAGGAAGATGAAATGAGCTAGCTAATTACATAGAGACAATGATTTAATTAAATCGAGGGACTTATTTAATTAAAAGGGGAATTATGACGACTTTAATCAAATAAGGCTATTCGATTAAATGGTTAGATAGAGGGATAATTTAGGATGAGGTGATGTTAGTAGATTAGGATCTAGTGTGCGATATCGATCTGTATATTTTCGATGTCTACAGTTTCATTCATCTCACTATTGTGGTGTGTATGATCCTTATTTTAGCTTTAATTCAAGGGATTAATTAAAATGCTTAAATGGGATTATAGGAAGATATGTTTTGTATAAGGATTTGATAAGTAGTATTTGGTTAGAATACATATTGATGAGATTGCAATGCAATGTTATTAGGGATCATATATGTTATGTGTTAAATCTATCATAAACCCTTGAATACTTATGAATTTGACTCCCACAATGGATATATGGCACTGATCTAAGTTGTATGATTCAGTATTTGTTCGTCTTTACCTAGAGCTTACTAAAAATTGCAAATCAATGACCTATTTTATCTTGGGATTGTGTTGTAGTTATCTCATGCTCCAAATAGCTGATAATGTCGATGAATAGCCAATTCTATTTGATATTATCCTATTATGTTGAGCTATTAAATGAGATTATCTGTTATTGTTAATGTTGTTTATGATATTGGTGCAGAAGTTGTAAACACATTAAGGGATCACCCTCCTGGGTCTTGCAGAGCCGACCGAAGTGTAGGAGGCTTTTTTAAAGTCCTCATCAATTGGTCCAGGTCCTTCGAGCTGCCCTTGATTGGGATTGGAAATTCCATAGGTAGATTAGAAGACCAACCTGGTTACATTGTAAAAAAAAACCAACACTTCCCTCTACCCTTAACCCTTAACTTGAAACCCTTAACCATAAACCTTAAACCTTAAACCATCTACCCCTCCACCCTTAACTTATTCCTCTATCTCTCTTCCACTCCCTGCTTTCTCTCTCTCTCTCAAGTCTCTCATCACCCCCCTCTCCCCTCTCTTGGGTATCTCTCAGCCCTTAACCCTCCTTCCTTTATCTCTCTCTCTCTCTCAAGTCTC
>VDFB02232530.1:0-28406 GCA_007258455.2 Sequoia sempervirens
TTATCCCGCAAAGATCCATCCAGAATATTGTTTGCAAGTGCATTCTTAGCATAATCAGCCTCAATCTTCTCCTTCCAATTTGCTGCTATGACTGAAATAGCACTCAAATGTGGTCACCTAGACAAAGCATCTACCACTACATTCCTTTTCCTCAATGTCAAAGTCATACCCCTAAAGTTTGCTTACCCATTTCTGCTATCTTCCATTAAGATTCTTCTGATTTAGGAAATACTTGAGGCTGTTATGATCTGTCTCTACTAAAAGTCTGCCCCCTACAAGGTATTGTCTGAACTTGGCAAAAGCATGCATAATTGCCAACATTTCCTTATCATAAATGGAGTAAGCTTTCTTAGCACCTTTCAACTTCCTACTCTTAAAAGCTATAGGATGTTTGTTTTGCATGAGAACTGCACCTATGCCTTCACTCGAGGCATCACACTCAAGCTCAAAAGGCTTGGAGAAATCTAGAATGGCCAAGATTGGACATGTGCCCATCAATTGTTTAAATTTGTCAAATGATTGTTGCACTGATTATGACCAAACAAATGCCCCTTTTTTGATTAAATATGTAAGTGGGGCAGCCAACTGTGAGAATCCCTTAACAAACCTCCTATAGAAGCCACATAGCCCAAAGAATCCCTTCAACTGTGTGAGGTTTGTAGGTGGAGGCCAATCAAGAATAGCCTTGATCTTTTTAGGATCAATGCGAACCCCATTTGAGATACTGATGTGTCCAAGATACAACTCTGTCATGCCAAATTCACACTTGGACTCCTTGGCAAACAATGATTCACTCTCCAAAATGCCCAACACCTCATCTAAATGCCTCAAGTGGTCCTCCCATGTCCTGCTGTAAATAAGGATATCATAAAAGAAAATCAGAACAAACTTATGCAACTGCTGCTTGAAGACTCTGTTCATACAAGACTGTAATGTAGCAGGAGCCTTAATCAACCCGAATGGCATAACAAGGAACTCAAAATGTCCATAATGACACTTGAAAGCTATTTTCTCAATATCCTCCTCTCTAACTTTGATTTGATGATACCCAGATCTCAAGTCTATCTTAGAAAAATAGACTGCTCCATGTAGCTCATCTATCCGTGGGATGGGATATCTATTTTTAATGGTCTTCTTGTTGAGGGCCCTGTAATCTATGCACATGCGCATAGTCCCATCCTTCTTCTTCACTAACACCATAGAAGAAGCAAACGGACTCTTTGAAAAACCTCTATAAAGAGCAAGATTTTTTCAAAAAAAATCTTCAAAACACCTCATAAATTCATCAAAAATGCAAAACACCTCAGAAATTCATAAAAAAATCTAGAAAATCAAGCCACAAATCTTTGAATAGAAAAACCCTAGGTCGCCCCAAAAAATTTGCAAAGATCGGGCGAAACCCAAAAAAAATAGGTCGTTGCCTTCAAATAGAGATACACCCGTCGTTGGAAATCAGACAAGATCTTCATTCGTTGCCTTCAAATAGAGATACACCCGTCATTGGAAATCAGACGAGATCTTCATAAATCAGCAAAAAAAAAAAGAGGATGCGCAAGTGCAAGAACTTCTGAAAATCACTAAGAAGAAATTCTTAAAAAAAAAACCCTTGAATCTACTTTGAAAAACTTCAAAAATCTGCTTGAAAAAAAAAATTCAATTTTTTTTTACAAACCCTCTATTTTTATTTTTAAAAAAATTGAAAAAAAAACTTTTGAATATTTCCAAAAAATCTTCAAGTAATCAACTACGAATTTTTATTGCTCAAAAAATTTGCCATAAATGAGCCTATGCTCTAATACCATGAAATGATAATTGATATTCAATATTTACAAAGGAGAGGAATACTCCTTATAAAGTACAAGACAATGTTTCTAAAATAAACAATCGTAAACTAAAGAGAACTGTAGCAAATAACAAAAAGTTACTAAAAGCTAACTGAAAGTAAACTACCAACTAACTAAAAGCTAAGATGACCATTAAATATTACAATAATACTTTAATATGTTGCAGCTATCACAAGTATGGACATTTCCATTAGGTTGCTTGAGCCTATTTAGACACAATTTTTCATTGTCTTATGTTGATCTATATGAGTTTGTTGTTGTGGTTATTGAGGTCACTGATGTACTTGATATTCCATTCCACCCTAATAAAGAAGACATGCTAAGTCACCAAAAGGGCAATGATTTCCCAATGTAACAAGAATACCTAAACATTTGAGAGATGTCTTCAATCATATGGGATTGAACAACTAGGGCATTGTGGTTTTCTCTACTGCCAACCCCTTGGTATGATAGCACAAAGAGGGATCTAGATTTGGAATCCCCAACCCACTGGTATTGACAATTCCTATGTCTCCAAACTTGTTACTAAATGATGCTAAATTTGCATCATATGTACACAAATATGCATGGGATGAAAAAGCTTTCTTTGTTGGCCATGTTGAGACCCATCTAAAACCTAAACTTGGGTTTGTTGAAGCATAGATGTTTACATTAGGAAGGCATTTGTTCACCATTCCAATAAAATATCAATAATGCACAACAAAATGAGCCATTTTGATTTTCTCTATAGTTTATTTGGGGACTATGGATCAACAAGCAAAGTAGTTTGAAGGTGAGAAAGGCAAAGTTGTAAAAGAACCACATTAACAAAACTTGGCGACAAAAATGCAATCAAAGGAATGCATTGCATTATATGAATGTTTAAGGAATGGCAATTGCAAATTCCCAAAATCAATTCAAGATCCTAGTATTTGCAAAAAGGTTCAATCAAGAGAAGTTGAAGAATTGAATCAACATTGCTTGACATGAAACAATTTTGAGAAGGGCAGACTATCATGTTCCCTTTTTTTAGGAAAAGATTTTTAGAAACACTTTAGATTATTATGTTTAATATTTGTAGGCTATTGAGGTGTTATAAGAGAAAAATAATAATAATTTAACTTAAATTGTCCAAAAAGCCAACTTTAAGTTATGTTCATAAAAAACAACTTATTTTTTATTATTTAAAAGAGGGACAAAAAGTGTCGCTAGGAATGGGGTCCAAAAAGACTTATTTTAGGACTTTCTAGACACTTTGTAAAATAAGTTTTTGGAGGGAAAAGGGAAAATAAGAGAATAATATTATATTCCCCCAAAATGCCTATAAAAGGAGTTGAGCACTAAAGAAGGTTATTAGTTGATGAAATCAAAACCCTATTTCAAAGTTTGAGCATTTTGTTCATCTCCACACCTAAGGACAAAAACCCTTTGCTGAAGAAATCTGGAGTATGAAAACATTCTTGTCCTTTAATGGTGATTCCACTCACGGATTGCAGATGAGCTGAAAGTTTGCAATTAATTTCCAGCTATAGTTGGTGATTGAAATATTTTGAGAATTTAAGAAAAATTTCATATGTGATCAGTTTAACCGATATTTTGAATATTACATTTGTTGGTGCTCAATATTAAATCATTTTTATATTATTGACTAAACTTTGGTTGGATGAACAATTCCTATCTCCTTACCATACTACTATTTTGCTAAATATAATACAAGACGAGGAGTAGTTTTATATTAAATGAGTTTATTTTAAAGGGATTGCAGAGCCGTAGATAGTATGAAAGTCCCTTGTTTGTCTGTGGCTGCCATTAAAATTAAAGCTTTCACAATCTTTTGGCAACCATACTTTCTCAAGTGAGGCCATATCTCCTAGAAGGCTAAAACTTTGGTGAAGCTTCCTTTGACACGTTTCTTTCTGCCAATGTACCTTATTTCAATCTAGTCCCAACTATTAGAAAGTAATTAAGGCTGTTTAATTTTAAGAGGGTAAACAATATTTGTTCTTTGGCTGCTATACTATCATCAAAGGGGACCACAACCTTTCAAGCTGCTAGTTATTATCATTCAACTTGTAGTATATTTTGAGTATGTAACCATACCATTTATATGTCATTTGATTATTTTAGAAGCTATATGGTTTATATTGTTACTGGGGACTGATATTGCAGCATTTAATCACAGCTGATATAAGTCTATGATTATAAGACCATACAATTTCATGCTTACCTTGTTTTATATTGTAAATTTTTGCTACTATTCCATTATCATCATGAAGCAATTTAAACTCTTCTTTGAAGGCCTTCTTTAATCTCTCCCATGTGCTTCAAGAGGCTTGGCCATTTTTTGTATACTAGTCAATTGCTACACCTCACAAGGTGGCTAGAAAAGATCGTAGTCAAATTGCTTTATCATCTTGCCCATTTGTTGTCCAAATTTTTTCATGTGTCTTACAATGCCTAATAGGATCCTTCGATCCATTGCTTGTAAACTTGGGCAACTTTTGCTTTTCTCCACTAGGGCTTACCATGATTTTATTCTAATTCAAACCTAGTGCTTGGAATTTGTTTACCAAGGAGTTTTGATTCAAACGTTTGGACACTTCTCTCACACTCTCACCTCAAAGGAATCCTCAACTCTTCCCTTGGCTTCAACATTCCATGCACTTGTTTCACCTTCAGATTTTCTTTTATACACCCTTGGCTCAACTTCTTCTCCGTTGATTAACAACCTTTCAATGCCCCGAAAGCTATTCTTGTATACTTATATGAAGGAAACTAACTTTGTCTCCCAACTTCATCTAGAGAAGGTTGTCTTGACTATTCAACTTAATTGTGTTCTTGAGAAGGGCTTCAACTTGGGAATTGTATGGTTGTATATTTCTCAAGTGTTTCTTGTAATCTTCTTCTTTGTTCCCTCTGCTCTACAATCCTTAAAGATCGCATGATCTCTTCGTCTTGACCACCTTGTGGTCTCTTACCACCTTTATTGGGGTCTAAGGGCATGAATCTCTTATATTGGAACCGATTTTTTTAAAGGAAACGATGCCAAATATTTACCACTCTATCTAATAAAATAAATACATAAATTAATAATAGAGATGACAATGCTAGATACAAGAGTAAAGTATATCTTTATGAGCACATGAAATTATTGCAATAGAAGACCAACGATGGTCAACCATGGATCGAAGTTGATTTGACTAGATCATACTACTTTCCTTGACAATACACAATCTATTTAAAGGACTCAACGGTTGCCAAGAAGAACACAACTGTCAACCAACTGACGCTTGTAACTACCTGAAGCTAACAAACAAGTAATAGATATTCAAATAACCAATTTTATCAAAACATAATAATAGACATTGTACATTGACCACATAGAATCCTCCAAAAGTCAATTTGATAAGCTTTTTTGATTGAAACATTCCTCTCTTTGTTTGAATTGACATCATGGGAATGGTCCAAGCGCTTATCTTCCCTTTTGTGATTCCTTAAAAAGATTCCATCAACTCCATCATTCAAGTGATTCCAAAATTTGGAATTTAAGATTCTCTTCAATTTCATTTTCCCATACATCCTAAAAATCACTCTTATCAAACTTAATCTTTTGAAGATTGATAGGTGCCTCTTGAACAAGGACATCTTTTTCACTTGTGCATTCAACTAGTGAAATTTGTTAATGTTAGGATCAAATTTAATAGAAAGCAGAAAAATGAACATAAAGAACAAATGAACATAGTATTTATCCTGGGAAAACCATCCTCGAGGGAGAAAATCCCAGCCACAAATATGTCTCTTATATATTGAATGAAGTAGCAACAAACAGCTTACAACTTGACCCATAGAAGAATAGTATCTCTCATAGATACATGCATACAAAAGAACTTTGTTTTCCTCTTTCTAATTTCAATCTGCTCTTCAAAAGATAATTATCTGCTATAGATGGCAAACTCTCCTTGAAATAACCACTTAACTTAAGCAAGAATCAATCCCAAAATAGGGAGTCGTCACTTGCATGTGCATGCAAAAGGAGATGCACTAGGAGCATTACAATTGCCTATTTTTAGGAGCAGTTCCAAATACATTTCATGCAAAGATTCTCTTGCATGTCTGACCGAAGATTCTATTGCATGTCAACCATCTTAAATAAGACATTTCATGTGGGTCAGCCTGAAAGATACCAAACCAATTTTTTTCTTTTTTTGCAATTACAACAACATGAACCCGTTAAGGTTAGAGGAAAACCCAAACGATGCGAAATGAACTCTAACCAAGAATGTACACCAGGATCCCGAAATGGGCAAGGTGTGAGCATATGGTCAGAGGATCTTATACATTTCAGAACAAGCAACTCTAACCAAGAATGTGTCCAAGGTGGACGATCATATGGTCAGAGGATCCCTATCACTAATATTGTTGAAAGTAACTCAACACCAAGTATGTGCTACCCAATCCGGAATGGAAATGAGGCGACCATATGGCGGAGATATTAAACTATAATGCAACTCAAAGTAAATAGGCGGCAAGCCAGCCTCTTCCACTTATTCAGTGGGCAATACAAAGTATGAAATTAGCAAGAATAAGAAAGATGCTGACAGTACTACTGTTCAGCTTACAATATGAGAGTTTAGTCTGCTAAAGCACAAGATAAGAAAGTTCACAATGCTGGTACAATGTATAATGTTGTCCTTAATGCTCTCAATGACTCCCATTCCAAACCTAACTCAAATGGAGGACTTTATGCAAGCTGTCATGACTGAACAAGGACTGAAACTACCCAACCAGCAATACAGAAACTCAATGAAAAGCTCACAACTCACTCATTACTCACTCAAATTGCAAGAAATCTGATGCAAAGTACTCTTTTAATGAAGGCACCCAAGATGATAACAGAAAACAGATCTTAAACATTGATATTTATTTTTGGCACGAATCCCAATGAGAGCCAAGAAGGTACGGCTGCAAGGAGGGGCAATTTTGACTTATAAAAATGGAGACTTCACCAAAAAATCCCAAACTTCACTGAGAGGGGCGCCCTTGTCTAGCAAATGCATGGGTAAACTACTCAGAACCAGAATAAAATCACACAAAGACTTATGAGATAAAACTCCAATCTGCAACACAAACCAGCAACTCCAGATTTTTTGATTATTTTGCAAATATAAGGATTACAATGAAGAGACAACAGCTACAAAGCAAACTCACTACAAAATCACTCAAAAGCAAACAAACCTCCCCACTAGGTGCTATCTCTCAAGCACGAAGTCGAGCCAAGCTAGGAGGCATTCATTCCTCGAAGCAGTCCAACACCATTTCGGCAGCATAACATTACTCAAGATATCAAATAATCCAAATGAAGACCCAAGACCTCCTTTTATAACTTTGTGAAGACTCTCCAGAAGCTTCTAGAAACCCTAACTTTTCAAATTTGAAATAACTCCATTTCCCTCCAAAGATGGCGTCCCTTTTTCTTCAAGGTAAATTTGACTTTAATTTAGAATTAATCTCCTCCACAAGATGGGCGTCCATTTTCATGCATTGTTTTTTGAACCTTAGAAAATATTGAAATATCTCCATGAGGCGCCATCCCTCAAAGTCCCCCTTTTAAGAACAACTTAAAGTTGTTTCACTAGGCTAAGGGGTCACAATATTAAAATATAACTTTAAAATATAACATTTTTAAATCAACTGGACTTATCTCACCAAAAAATGCTTCCCAAGGTCAAGATTGATCAAACCAACTGGACAGACTGAAGATGAGAGCCAACCGTGCCGAAGCCAACAGGACCACTGCCAGAAATAGAATTTACTAAAAATAGTAAATTCATGAAAGTGCTCGGAATGCCAAGAAAATCACATCATCGCGAAGCTCACGGAAAACCCAAAAGGAATTCGCAGTTCAATCACCAAATCACGAGCAATAGCAACCTCCAAACATGAAACCCTAATTTCACCCCCGAGTAGCCTACGGGTCTCCAGAATAGGCCAACGGTCAACAAAAAAGATCATGCTCGAGAAGGGGACATTACACAGCCAACTTGTCATAATAGCTATTTAAAGAAGATGCCTCTGCTGCTAGAAGATACCTCCTGCTGCTGATACATCAACATTAAATATAAAATATAATTTGTAATATGTAGGCCACCAGCCTTAATTAAGGAGAAAATATCTCCTGAAACTACCAAACACTAACATTCTCCTCCCCTTGACTTCATTTAGATAAATATTTTGTTGATCTACAATCTTAAAGCGATATCTTTTCCTCCATTAGATTTTATGATTTCCACTTGTATGGTGGATTCTTCCAAGGCCTACTACCTCTCAATTTCTTTCAACTTTGATTTTTTTTCTCATGCTTCACAATTTCTTCCTTAACCTTCACTTGTAATTTTGTCTTAGGTGTATCCAAAATGTTTTCTTTCTCCACCTTTTTTGTCTCATCATATAACTTCATTTTATATCACTTCTATATAATGATCCTATCCTTTACACCAACATTTGTGGTTTGGCCCCAAGGTTCTTTCATGAAAAGCAAAGTTTATCCCTTTGTAGTTCATTCTCAGTCTCATCTTCCTTCAAGAATGTTTTCTTGGGCTCTTATCTCCTAGCAATTTTATGTGATTCTTCTCCTTTCAAGAATGCTTTCTTGGGGTCTTGCCTATTAGCAATTTCATGTGATTCTTCTTCTTTCAAGAATGTTTTCTTGGGCTCTAGCTTCTTGGTAGAGTCTTGTGGTTTTGCTTTCCTTTCTCTTGTTTCTTCTTTAGTCGTCTATTTTTTATTTCCTTGGAATATCTCCTAGTATTCTTCAAAAGAAACATAGGATTTGTAAATATCAGTCATATTCACAAAACGTAGAAAGCTTGCATTCATCTCTATCACACTGCTCTTCTAACCATTTCCTTTGAATATGATCTTTTTGTTGTTTTTCTTTTGAATGAATCTAGAGCTTTATAGCTGATAGAAAACTACTCTAGTAATTGATCCTTGAGATTTTGACTCTTTATGCATGCTTCTCTGTAATGTCCCTTTTCAGCGAGCATCAGAGTTTGGTGGTTTAGCCTATCATCGAGTCCTCGTAGGCTAATAATGGTGATTAGAGGGCCTTGTTTTGGAGATATCTGGGTCTTCAGTTGGCAGTTTGCAATGTTTGTCAACTCCAAATCCTTGGCATATTCAAAGGGTATGTTGTTCAGGTGTTTCTGGCTTCATTTATATACACTTACTATTTATAGTAAGTTAGTGGGTTGTTAGAGGTCAACCTTACTATTTATAGTAAGGCACCTTGGTGAGCAGAGAATTCAATGGGCTACCTCCTGGCACTGACGGAATTGATTTATAAAGTTTATTATTGAAGTTATGGTATTTAATTATTATTAAAGTTATACTTTAATAATAATTAATTAATTATAAAGTGAAATCATTTAATGACCTATTGACTTTAGTATAAAGGCATTTAATATCATTAAATCAAATATAAAGTGACATTGAGATGAGCGCCCACTTTAAGAGATATTATAAAGTCACATCAAAAGCAAGTATTTTAATATATTTAAATGATTAAATGCCTTGTGGGAAATCATGCCATTTGGGAGAGGATATAAAAGGGCTTCAAAAAGCATTTTCAATTCATTCTTGATTCTTGATCATTCTTTCAACACTTGTCTTTGTTGCTTTGGCTTTTGGAGGTGAAACCAAGGGTTTTGCTGCAAATCAGTCTTTGAGAACGTTGTATCTCTTTGATTGTGCATCCTATAGGTGTGAAAGACCACCCAAAGGCTGCATTTACAGGTGGCTTCAAATAGGAGTCACAGTTGAGCATATTGGAGAGCAATTTTCAAAGAAATATCAGGGTTTGAATATCAGATCACAAATTATATCAAAGCCAAACATTGCTGGTTGTGTTTAATGCTGATTACTTCATTGTTGGGCCATACTGCCTAACATTTGTTGGTCCATACTGTCATCCTTTGCTGGGCATGTGATGTTCTAGGCTGAAACGCCTAACCTTTCAGCATCATTTCATCTTCTTTGGGGGTGGTTAAGTCATTGGTCTCAACCTGTAATTAAATAAAGGTGGAGAAACTCAATTCCAGAGCAAGCGTTTGAAGCTAGGGTTTCCAGTTTGCAGATTTCATTATTTCAGACCTGCAAATCTTGCAAACTCAAAACAAAACAAGAAACTTTGAAAAGTCACAAGCGAACATACATGCAGATTTCTGTTAGCAGATATCTCACCTGGGGTGGGACATCTCATTCTTCCTCTTTTTGAAAGAACCTCAATTGCAAAAGATTGGGAGTGGGACCAATCAAGGATCAATTATTTGCTAACGATCTTTCTTCTTCTACTCTTTAGTCACTTCGTTTCACTGAACAATGAAATGATTCATTTCCTTGTTCATATTCTACAAAGTTTGTAACATTTCTGTTGTGACCTTTTTCACACATCGCCCCATTCAAGATGGGGACCCCTAATTTTTGCTCCATTCTGGTCTTTTTGGCTTTGGTTTTTGTCTCTCTCTCTCTCTTTTTGTCTCTTTTCTGCTATTTGCTTTCGGGGGACGTGCCCGTCTGTGAGCTTAAACGAGTGAAATTTGGCCAAGTCCGAAAATTAGGGTTTTGGGTCTTCTGGTCAATTTGTGGTCAAACGGGGTGAATAAATTGAAATATGAGGCTAACATTGGTGTTAGTATGTTTCCAGCAGGTTTTCACTGAAATTTCATTAGATTCTGAGTACTTACTATTTTTAGTAAGTATGCAATTACAGGCAATCCTTCAGCATTTTTTGTGAATCCGACAGTCACGCTACGTCCAGAGCGCATCAAGCTACTCACAGGTTAAATTTGAGCTGAAACAGGCAACTTTCTATTTTTAGCAGTTCAGCTTCCGGAGCCAATTCCAGGGCCTAGATGCAGAGTTTGTCAACGCATGTCTGCATATTCCTTCTGGGTTTTTAGCGACCTTCGCGATGATGTAACATGCAAAGTGAGACGACGACTTTCAGAATTCAGCCTTCAGAGGCTATTTTTAGGGTTTGCATGTCAGCGTTTTCTTTGCATGTCGGCATATTCTTTATGGGTTTTTCGAGAGCTTCACGATGATATGACATGCAAACAGAGATAATCACTCCTTCAGGAACTTGCTATTTTTAGCAGATGCATCCCGGCAGCCGCCTCCCAGCACTTTAGAATCACGAGCTGATCACAATGCAACAAAAACGAGAACAAATGGAGATCGTTTGATATGCATGCAAGATGAATTAAGATTTCCAGCTTCGGGACCCAAAAAGAGGGGTAAAAAGTCAGAATTTTTGAAAACCGGTGTAAACCACCGCGATCAGTATCTTTCAAGGAGTCTGCTGGTAAAATTTGAAGGCAAACGGAGCACTTACTATTTTTAGTAAGTCATTCTGGAAACTAGCTAAAAATAGAAAGTCAGTCGCAGGCGCCGACGTCAACGGGCAGGTCACGTGGTGACGAGCGCATCATTCGAATTTCAAGTTCAACGGAGTTGTGGAAGTCTCAGAAGCAAGCAGTTACTATAAATAGTATGCCACCTCCAGAAACATGCTATAAATAGCAAGTCATTACGAGGTCTCAGCGTGAACAAGTCAAATAAGTGATGAAGATTCCATGGCGCGAATTTCAAGTTGAATGGAGTTGCAGAAGATTGAAAATCCAGCACTTACTATTTTTTTAGCAGGCCTATGCAAAAGAATTAGGGTTTCCTAAATTCAAGGGCAGAGCACGAAAGCTAGGCAGAAGCGACGTTCAGTCACAATCAACACCCTTCAAGCAATCAACACGTGAAATTTGAGGACATTCTGAGCAATTACTATTTTTAGTAAGTTGCTAAAAATAGCAGGTGCATGCAGATATCAAGGCCCGACATCTCAACCACATCTCGAGATTCAAAACAAAGCAAAATCCAGCCTTTTTGGAGCTTGAAATTAGCTTGAGGTGCAAAGTTGAAAAACTTTCTAAAAATAGCAAATTAGGGTTAGCGTGATCAAGTTGCCCTAAATCAAGCAAGGAGCATAAAATTCACTAAAATTGATAAATTTTCAAGTCCAGCCAGTGAAGAATGCCTTTAAAAGCTGAAGATGAGGCAGGAAATTTAGTAAGGCATTAAAAAATGGAAGCTTGCCTAGGGAAATGCGCCCAAGCTTGAGAAGGCAAAAAGAGGGCCTTGAAATTTGTTTAATTGAAAGTACAAGGGGTCAAATGCGCCCTTGAGGAGAGAATGAGGGTGAAAATCTTCTAAGTGTTAGAAACTTGAAGTTGCCTACTCAAAATGCGCCCAAGGTGGAGTAGGGAAGTTTGAAAATTGCCTGAGTAAGAAAAATGAGAGTCCATGGGTCAAAATGCGCCCTTGAACTTGGAATTGATAAAAGTGAAAGCATGACCATTGATTTGCGCCCTGGCTAGTGGAGGGGTTGAAAAACTCTCTAAGTATGGAAAATTGGATCCTTACCCATCAAAATGCGCCCTTGAGCTTAGAGTTGAAAATTGAAAACTCAACATGCTATTTGCGCCCCCAAGTGAAAGACCACCCTCTTGTATGCGCCTATAAAGAATAAGAGTGGGAATTTGATGTTCAGGGTATGATATGCGCCTAACTTTGAAGAAGACTCCAAACAAAAAATTCTAAGTCTTGCAAATTTGAAACTCCCTATCACATAGGCGCCCTTGCAAGCTTGAAGAGAAAAAAATAATCAAGTGTTATAAACTGAAAGCTGACCCTAGTAAATGTGCCCAAGTTAGAAGTTTGAGGGAAAATATTTGAAGGCAATAAAACTGGAAGCTCCCCCATCAAAATGCGCCCATGAGGAATGAAAATTTAAAAATTCTCTAAGGCATGGAAAAATGAAGCACAGGGCCCTAAATGCGCCCAAGAAGGAGACATCAAGATGGAAAATATTCTAAGTCCTCAAATTCAAAGCATGACCTCTTAAATGCGCCCCAAATCAAAGATTCTTCTAGGTTTGATAAAATAGAAGCTCAGGGCCTCATTTGCGCCTTAACTTCAAGATATGGGACTTGAAAATATTCTAAGTCTTTAAATTTGAAGAAGACTCTTCTATATGCGCCCAAGGTATAAAATGAAAGCTTACCATTTGATATGCGCCTAGACTTGGAAGGAGCACTAAAATCAACTAAGGTGTGTAAACTCCAACCTCACCCCTCTATATGCGCCTTAAGCAAAAAGAAGAGTTTGAAAATTTCTAAGTGTCAGAAACTATAAGTTAAGGGCCCCATTTGCGCCTTAACTTGGTGTGTGTGAAAAGCTTCAAAAGGATTATTAAGTATACAAAACTCAAACTCCAACCTGTCATTTGCACCTTAAGGAGTGAGAGATGTTTAAAAAACGTCTAAGGCAGATAAAACCAAAAGTTGGAGCTATCAAATGCGCCTTTGACTAGAGGAGGTTGAAAAATATTCTAAATTTGAAGAGGACTCCTCTATATGCGCCCACCTCTCAAAAGGTCAACAAGTCAACAATAGCGTGGTAAATTATTCCTCTTGCATGTGCCAAATGCGCCAATCCTCTTCTAAGTACTAAAGGAGCCAAGTAAAGAGTGAGGTGGATAATGCTAGGCGTTGAAAATTAAGAATGTTCTCCATAACATCAAAAATGCGCCCATCTTCAAGTTGGTAAAGATAAAATAACTAAGGCGTTGAAGGTCACAAAAAAGTAAAACATGAAGGTCAAACATGTTGGGCGTTCAAGGAAAATTTTCTAAGTAAAGTTGATAAAATTTTCTCACCACAGGAAAGTGAATGAAATTGAATAAAAATTTCCTAGGTTGAAATTTTCAAAATGATTTGAAAATTTTCTAAGGCAAAATATTTTCTTCCTTAGGAAATTAAGCCTAGACATGGAGGATGATGAAATTTCTCAAGACATGAATAAATTGCCAGGTGAGGAGTCCGATGATGCCAGCTTCACAGGGATGATAAATATTTTCAAGTCAGAGCAACAGGAAATGCGCCTGGAGTTGAAGAAATGGATAAAATTTGCTAAATAATTATTTTCTAAGGTTCAAAATTCAAAAAAAATAAAAATTACATGAACCCGTTCGTTGTATACCCATGAATTTGACGCGTTCTGAAGAAAATTTTCTTCTGGGTATTAAGGATCCTTGACAGGGAGTTGATTTTAAAGCCTTTCACACTTCACCGAAGCTTTCAGGATAAAGATTTTGATGGGCACCGAATTGATGAGTTTTCCTAAGGGAAAATTTGAAAATTTTCTAAGGCAAAGTGAAGAAAATATGTTTTCAAGGTAAAATACTCCAGACGATGAATTTGAAAGGAGCTGCCTAGGTGAATTTGCTCAAGTTCTTCGTGAGGATAATTTTCCTGAGCTAGAGATGAACGAGATCAAAATTGCGAACACCTTAGCTGGAAAAGTAAAGGGAATACAGTTGAAGTCAAGATGTTGGAAAATCATGAAGAAAGCAAAGTTGGCTAAGGAAAAACAATGAACCCTTGGAGATCAAAACATGAAAATCCTGGTAAGTAAAGTTGATTTTATAATACGAAGTGTTCTAATACCCTTCTCCTTGCTTGTTTTGCAGGAGGAACGTCGAGATCAAGCGGTGATAATTTAAAGTGATGAAGCAAATAGTCCAAGATGACATTTCAACCTCGAAGGGAGAAAAGTTGCAAAAAATGGCTAAGTGTTGAGACTTAGTATAACTCAAGTGACAAAGAGGAAGCTGAAGAACGACGTCAAGAAGAAGATCGAGAACAGTGTGAATGCGCTTCAAAGTTGGAATCTTCTAGAAGATGGTGGCCATTAATGGCTCATTTATTACCCCACTCCTCTTGGTGGCGGTTTTTAGGGCGAATCTTGTTTAGGGTTGAGGTGGCACAATCTGGGCCATCTAGCCGATTGTAATCTGAGCCGTCCATTGGACTTGGCCAGCTATATAAAGGGGAGTCCCCTCATTTGTACACTAGTAGTTAATCAGTTGGATATCAGAGCAGAGTAGAGAGTAGACATTTTTGGAGTTAGAATAGTTTAGTTTCATTGCATTGTTTGAAGGAGAAGGGGAATTCTCCCTTTGAGAATTTTTGTAAGAAATTGTCACGAAAGCTAGTCATAATAAAAGAATTTCATTGATGGTGAACTCCACTTTTGTCATGAATAGTTTGTGAGGTTTCTTCTTCCTTCAATTTCAAGTAGGATTTAATTTTCATGCAAGTGGTTTACTTTGGATTTGTGGTGTTTGATCGAAGTAGCTTCTCTTTATCCATACCACTAGCAACTTACTGATGGTAAGTCTGCCTTGCGTGGTCAACTGGAAAATACCTCAAACATAACTTCGATTGTGGTTCTTATGCTTGTATGCATCCTTATGATGGTATATGTATGTCGAACTATAATCCGAATACCTTTCGTTACTCCTTTGAAGATTGCACCTATTTCGCTGAAGCTGTCCGATGCGAGGCTAAGTGAAATTTGGTTGAAGTCTGCTGAAGTCGAACTCCACATATCTTGCATTTAGATAGAACGTAAACTTTTTAGGCCCTACACTCTTTTAAATTCAGTTCATTCCTGGTTAGAATTAGGAAACTTGGGCTCACTTGCCAAATCATTTGAATTACACGAAGCCCTTAATCTACTATATGTTGTCAACTGTCGAACAATTGTGTAAGTCCCCTTGAAATACCAGCAAAACACATCGAGCCAACTAAGGGTATTCTATTGCATGAAGGAACCTTGGAGTTAAATGTATGATCTGTCTCGCAATCTTAGCATGCAGGAAACTTTGTTCAAGAGAGGATAGAGTAGCCGTTGGCAACTTTATTCTGTGTTGGTGTAGTCGCAAAAACCACGTCAACAATTTCTAACATGGATTATTGAGATGTCTTTACTATCTTTCATATGGCATGCATGTTTTGTAATTTGTATCAATAAGTTAGCTTTCTTTGTAGGTTGGCAAGATCACAACTTCGATACTATTGTAATGTCTTGAATTGATTGAATTTTTTTTGGTTTTTCACTTTCACAATGAACAAGCATTCAACCTTAACACATTTTGATCACCAAGATTTCGATGTGGGTAAGGAGAGAGCATACAACGAAAGGGTTAGAATGATATTATAATAAAATACTTGTTGGCAGTGAGCCACACAACTCAATATTGCAAACTATTACAAAATTTGACAGTACTGATATGCTTTCTCTAGCGGCAACCCTTCCAAATTAATTACAATCTGAAAATGGAAATAATTAAAGCTAAGTTTGCTGGCAAGCTTTCTAGAACAAATAACAAACTTCATAATATACCTAGTGGTGATCACATAGATTAAGACGGTATAAATTTGTAGCTGTTACAATATTGGTTCTAGTGGCAAGCCTTCGATGGAAGTTCGGATGACACTAATGATAATGAATTGAAAACGATACAAGCACTCTGAAGGGACATGCTCTGAATGATGAAATAATTGAAGGCGGAGAAAGAAACCATTGGAGAAACTAACGAACTATGGTGTATTGAGTGCAAATTTGACAATTTATGGGTCATTCAATAAAGGAATGCCCATACAATTTGAAGACCAAGAGTACACAAGTAATCTTTACATATGGAGAGGAGTCCACTCCATCAAAGCCACAGAATGCATCTCCAAGCAGTTATTGAAATCAAAGAGGTCGAAGCCAAATATAGCATGACCCCAAAGGACACCCTATCATTACAGTGCCGACAATGTAGCAAATGGGGACACTATGCGAGAGATTGCCAGAACAAGCAAAAAAAGTGCAATTATTGTGCAAATGTGGACCTAGAGACCATGAAACCTTAGATGTCCAAAGAAAATGGCCAATGTCAACATGATTAATGTAAGGCATACTGAAGTATTGATCGTTACTCGCACCCAAGCAAAGAAGGCTATCTACTTGGACCCTAAGTCATTGTATTCGCTGAATTTTCAGCTTGAAATTCAAAATTTGTCATATTTCTGAAAAACCCATGAAATGCATTGAAATTCATTGACATTCGTACAAGCTCAAACTTAGGTTAAAAAAGTTTCAAAACGCGTTTTATTTTTAAGGTTTTTTAACAAGTTTTTTTAATAAACAGCAACTACGACTAAGCAAACAACCCATCTCTGCTCCAGCGAAATCTCTTTGAGCTTTTAAAGGGCACACGAGAACTGGAAGCATTTTAGAAGTTTTTAAGAAATACTAGCAGTTTTCGAAGGAGTTTCTAAAGGTTCTGAAGGTCGAAAGAAAGCATTTTGAGTCACCCTTTTTGCTCTGCTCAACGCTCACCATCTGTGCATGGAAGGTCTCTACAGCATCGTATTGCCCATTCGCCCATTTGTGCATGGAAGGTAGGCATCTATTTCCATTCCCTGCAGTGGTGCCAAATTTTTTTATATGTGAAAATTGTATATTATCTCCATTCTTCTTGCGGCGCTGCCAAATTTTTTTCATTCAAAAATTGTAGGGTTGGTATATATTTTATAAAATGTGAAAGCTTTAGTATTTTAGTTTTAAAGCCTTTATTCAATGATTTTTCATTTTAGTAATATGTTTTTTAAATTTCAACGATTTTAATTTTAGTATTTTATTTTTAAAATTTCAACGATTTTTAATTTTAGTATTTTGTTTTTAAAATTCCAACAATTTCAAATTTAGTACTCTATTTTAATTTTGGTATTTTGTTTTTAAAAGTTAAAATAAAAAGATGCAGTAAATTTTATTGTGTTTTTAAAAATAAAAAATTACTATATTCTTATTTTATGCTTCTAGAAATATAGTGTTTTATTTGTTTTTAATTTTATTTTTTTAATGTTTTCAAAAATAAAATTTAGTGTTCTTATTTTGTATTTAAAATTAAAAATAATTTTTTATTTTTTATTTTAATGTTTATTAAAATAAAACTTTTAATTTTTTATTTTGTTTTTCTAGAGTTAAAGATAAATTTATATATTTTGTTTTAACTGTTAATATCTTTTGAAATAAAATTTAGTGAATGTTTAAATAATTATTATTATTTTGTCTTTGACACATGCAGATTGTTAAATTATGGCTGCTCAAAAATCAACAGCCAAGGCACGAAAACATGTCACTCACAATGGTATTGAACTCAAATCAAAAATCAACAACCGAGGCATGGAAATATGTCACTCACAATGGTACTGAACTCAAATGCACCAAGTGTCAGAAACCTTTTTTGGCAGTAAAGGCAATGGACCATTTACTTGGTATTTCAAATGGTGCAAGAGGAAGTGTTACAGCATGTCCTACAGTTACTCGAGAAATGAGAGTTTAGCAGTCTAATTCAATTGTAGGAAAAATGAATAAGGCACAAAAGAAACAGAGAATTGAAGAAGATGTATCTAGATTCACATCTATTATGCCTTCCTCTTCTACTCTATCCAAACTGATGAGGGTATCAAAAGAGCATGGAACATTGAACAACTTTTGGAAACCAGTAGAGAAACAAGAGGTGGATGATGCAATAGCTGATTTGTTTTACACAAATGCTATTCCATTCAATGTTGCGAGAAATCCACATTTTCGTAATGCAATTCACAAAATTGCAGAGTTTGGCAAAGGGTACAAACCCCCTGGTTCATAGGCTATCAGGGCAACTCTTTTGCAGAGGTCAAAAGATAGAGTGAATTAGCTACTGTCAAAGCCTCTTGGAGGAAAATAGGTTGCACTATATTGAGTGAAGGTTGCGCTATATTGAGTGATGGATGGTCAAATATATGTCAAAGGCCATTGATTAATATTTTGGTGGCTTGTCCTGATGGTGTTGTGTTCTTGAAAGTGATTGACACCATGAACCACAAGAAAACTTCCTAGTATATTTTCAAATATTAGAGGAACCCATTCTTGAAGTAGGGGTGGAAAATGTGGTTCAAGTGGTGATTGATAGTGCAGCAAATTGTGTGGGAGTTGGGAAGCTTATTGCAGAGAAGTACCCACAAATATATTGGAGCCCATGTGTAGACCATTGTCTTGATTTGTTGCTTCATGACTTGGCTAAATTCCCCTAGGTACCTGAAGCTATTCACAGAGGGAGAGAAATTACAAATTTCATACAGAATCATCATCTCACATTGAGTCTTTATAGGCAGCATGCATCCAGGGAGTTGTTGAGGCCTTGTAAAACAAAATTTGCTTCATTTTATATCACTTTGAAAAGAGTGGTTGAAGAAAAAGCAACTTTGAGGTTTGTTATTTGTTCCAATGAGTGGGAACATTCAGTACGTTCTAAAGGTCCTAAAGGGAAGAACATAGAGCAAATCATTCTAAACAACAATTTTTGGGAAAGTGCAACAAAGGTTTTGCTTATATGTGAACGAATTGTTGACGTGCTTCGTATGGTTGATGGTGACCCTCCTTGCCTTGGCATGCTTTACGAAAGCATGGACTATAATAAGCCTTACCTGGATTGATTGATATTTTCGATTTGCTCAATTTGATAGACTTTGTTTTATCAAACAGGGGTTAATGTGAATATGGGATATATTATCATTCACTGGTAAAATATTTGCGGAAATGAAAAACAATAGACACTTCATAGCATTTGCATTTAATAAAGGATATAAACCTTACAATTCTTGCCACTGTCTGGAACAGAAAGTAACATTTTCTTCTTACAGTTCTAAAGAGACTGTCCCACAATATGTTCTCAAATATAGCAAAGACAGTAATATTGAGAGAACAAATTACAAGTGATTTTTGTGTTTCACAATGGCAAATCTCTCAAAGGCAATGTCCAAAAATTAATAGTAGACATTAAAGATAACAGATAATGCAAGTATTACCTGTGAGACTCAACCCGCATTGAGAAGTAAAGCACGATGAATTGATGCACAACTTCAATTCTTTATACTCCTGAATCTTGTCTTATTTGTAACTCCCACACAAGCATCCAAAATTTTGTCAAGAGGCCACGACTCTTTTTCCTCCAAGAGGCTAGGAGTAAACATGACTCCTTCACAAAATATAAGACGATGTCTTTATTCTCCAAACAGACGATGTTATTCTCCCTTTGCTTGTCCTCTAGCGATGAGGAGTTCACCCGGACGACGTAATCACAAGATGGAGATCGCTCCCTCCAAGTATTATTATCGACTACTTCATAGACTGACGTTTTGTCTTATCCGAGGAATTGACAAGTCAAAATTAGACTTCTCATTCATAATTTATCAGAACCGATAATTATCGATTTCTAATACAAATCATCCCTCCAAACACCATACTGTTGCCACTTTTATAATTCAGGCTCTGCGATTCCCATTTTGGCCGCTAGTATTCAGCAAAGTTCACAGTTTCAATAAAATCTCGATAACAGACACCTCTAAATAGATTACACTAGCTCCACAAGCAAGATGTGTTGACGGCTTCACTCAATGAGATGTCTTTCTTTAGATGATGCGCCCAAACAATATACTCTGGAACCTTAATCGAATTTGCCTCTTCACAAATATTGATTTACATGTAGGATTTCGATGACATCCAGAGTTAGAAGAACATCGATGAACTAAGGTAGCAGAGGAATTTTGGAAATGAGCAATTCACAACCACAAAATTGGAAAGGAATATTGACGCCTACGACCCCTTGCAGCCAACACAATAAGGAAGCGATCATTCCCGAGTCCTATGCATCGACATACCAATTAATATAATAATCGTCGTCATGGCATTTCCCCGACAATACTTGCCCTTTGTCTTATCTTATGATGGCGACTTCAATATGTAGCAACTCGACAGCTAGGCTTTTTATTTTATTCGACGTCCAACACACCACATATTATATGCCACCTAATTGAATTTGTCCCTATCTGCAATACTTATAACCTGCGATTTGGCCATATATGGCGATCAAGAAGCAAAGAGTATATCATGACTCTTTGTCCAATGCACAATTGATAATTTTCTCAATTGTCTTTATCCAACTTGCAAATATAAATAGTCTTATATGAAATTCGTCTCTTTCTGCATCGATCAGTTCATAAATTTGTCCTTGTTTGATGAAATCAACAGAGGTTAATATTCAAGGAATTCTAGTACAGTTTGTATTTCCCATCACAATTTAACTTTCTAGAATTGACCCATAAGTAATCTAACCAGAAATATGATACTGAATAACCAATGAATCCCAAACTATAAAGCCTTCAATTCTAGAAATTAATATAAAACCTTGAATATGTTGATAACCAAATCATCAAAAATATCAAACTATTCATTGTATGTGAAAAACTGATCAATAAGCCTAAATGTGAACTCTATAATGAACCCATCCTCGAGAAGAGTTGGGTTTTCATCCAAGCCTTTTTCTAACCAGCTGAAGGTTTTCGTCCTCAGAGGTTAACCTGAACCTAAGATTCAAGCTTGCAATAATGCATAAGCAAAATCAATTGACCAAAGGATGCCCAAATGCTTTGCACTAGCTCCTTTTTAATTGCTCCAATGAATCTTCCAGAAGAAGCCAGCTTGTGACCAACTCATCTTCTAGAAGCATCTTTTAATATTTCATTATTTTTACTTTATTCTAATTAAAATAATTAATTAAGTCATCCTTTTGTAATAATATTATTTTTTTGGACAACTTAAATTAATTAAATCAATTAATTAAATTTTGGGGATATTACATGGCCCGTTGTAAGGAAGCTATTCAAAAAGCACTAAATAACGCAAAAGCAAAATATATGGAGATATAGGAGATAGTTGATTGTGTTGTACCCCAAATTAAAAAAATTTGCTACACTTAGTTGTCCAAAAAATTAATATTATTACAAAAGGAAGCTATTCAGAAAGCACTAAATAATGTAGAAGCAAAATATATGGAGATATAGGAGATAGTTGATTGTGTTGTACCCCAAATTAAATTTTTTTGCTACACTTAGACATTTTGAAGAAATGAGTAAAAGTCTTGTTAAACTTGTCAAAAAGGTCAAAATTTGGGTGTGCGTGTCCTGCATGAGGGGTAAAAACATGAAATTTCCAAAATTTGACGATCTGGGTCTGCTCAGAGCGACCTAATCCACAAAACACATATCTCAATTTTTCATCCCTACTTTTTAGAAAAATTGCTATTTTTAGAAATCTTCTAAAAATAGTAAACTTTTTTGGGTTTTTCTGTGTTTCTTTCGAACCGGCTACTAGCAAAATTTTCTAAAAACAAAAAGTTTGTCCGACAAGGTTCAAACTGATTTTGATTGGCTCAAAATATTTCCTCATCAGGCTAGTGCAATCAGAATCAAGAAAAAATCAGTTTTTCCCTAATGGGTCTATTTTGCTTTTTCAATTTCAGAAAGCATTTCGGGAGCTTCAAAAGTCATCAATGGAGGTCAGTCAGCTACCAGGCGCCAAATCCAACACACAAGCACCGAACAGAAGTTGAGTTGGTGAGCAAGCACGAAGAACGACAAAAGGTGAAAACTATGAAAATTTGGCTAAATTTGCTTGACATGGGCACCCCAGGTGAAGAAGGGCGCCCATCTTTTTAGGGCATTGAATGATAAAATTAGGGTTTGAGGTCCAAGTCAAAGTTGTTAAAATTCCTTCCAGCTCTGCAACGAATCCGATGGTGCAATCATCGGATCATCCAGTCGCCCAAGATTCAATATCAAACAGAGAAGTTTCAAACATAATGTAGAATGAAAATCTTGAAAATGTTTGAAAATTGCCTAAGTCTGGGAACTTTGGGCGCCCCAGGTACCCAGGGGCGCCCAGCTTTTTGAGGGGCCTAATCTAGCAGTTAGGGTTTGCTAAAGTGCTTAATCTCTCCAAAATTCAAACAGCTTCGCAACGGGTGTCTTCGTCCGAGCATCAAACTAGTCAATCTCCGACAAATCCAGATCAAAGCTGAAGGTACAGAATGAAGATTCAAGTCTAGAGATGAAATCAAGCAAAAAATAGTCTAGAGCAAATGGGCGCCCCTCAAGGAGAAAGGCACCCAAGATTTTGAGGGCTTAAACAGATGAATTTGCCAGTGAAGCCTCCAACGCGACTTCGTCACATTTGATTAGGCTTTACAACAAGATCTCTAGCACGTCAAACGGAGTTGGCAGTCGCCACATGCAGCAGGCAGAACAAAGGTCCCAACAAGAGCCAAAGCCAAGAGCAAGAAGAAAACACAGTAAAATTGACTAACTCTGGTCAAGTTGGGCGCCCCAACTTGCCAGGGGCGCCCAAGCTTTTGGTGCCTTAAATTCAACTTTCTAACAAAGTGATCTCCAGAAGACCCCTATTGGAATCTTCTCAGCTTTGCGACGAGCCCAGCCATCAGTCAATCCAATGCCTGGATCTCTAGATTCGGCAGGATCATCTAGAGAAGAGTCAATGAAGAAATATTAGAAAAAAATTTAAGTCTGGTGAGTTTGGGCGCCCCTGGTGAAGAAGGGTGCCCAAAATTTTGAGGTTTGAAATGATAAGATTTGCTAACGCAACCTCCAAGATCGCCATGTATGTTTCAATTAAGCTATCCAACGAAGCAGTCAGCCAGTCAATTCAATCAGCGTAGCTCCCAGAATCAGGATTTCATCAGAAGATCAAAGGGAAATAAAGAACTTGAAAATCACGCAAAAATGGCTAACACTGTGAAGGTTCAGAGCCCCTGGAGGAAATAGGCTCCCATGAATTTGAAGGTCAAAACAAAGTTTTTCGCCAAAGATGCCTCCAGAACAATCTTCTCAGAATTAGTCAGGCTACACGATGAATCATCCAGCTCGCTTGTCGGATCACTCTGGAAGCCAGAGATTGAGGTCAAAGTAGGGGGTCAAAATTGTGAGAAATTGAAAAACTCCAAAAAAAGGCTAAGTATGGAGGAAGTTGACGCCTCTAGCCAAGAAGGGCACCCAAGTTTGCTCGACTTAGCCAAATTTTCAAAAGTTTCAAGTTTGCAAGATGAAGTGAATGTACAAGTTCGATGCATGTGAAGATTTTAGGGTTTGCATGGATAAAAACAAAAGAAAGCAGACCTATTTCAAACCCTAAATCTATTTAAGACATCTCTTCAATGCAAAACTCATCATTATTGCAGGTGGCGTCCAAAGGAGAAGAGTGGAGCAGCAGATTTGAAGTTATATTTCATAATTCAAGAATTCAAGTTTGTTGATTCTTCATCAAATTTTTCAGACCCGCAGCATAAGGCTTTGCTTTTCTATGCTCTTTCATCCAAAAGATCAATTTTTTCAAGGAGAAGATCAAGGATTTCAATTTTCAGCCTTCTAGGTCTGCTCAACTCATTCTTCTAAAGAATTTTTCAAGAAATTCATCAAGTTGCAGCAACTACTTTTCCTTGCATGTCAGAGAAATCTTCGATGTTTTCAAAATTTGATCATTTGGGTCCTCTCAAAACAGTCTTCTGAAGAAAACCCATATCACAGCTTTTTTCAAGAAAATTTCAAATCCTAGGGTTGGCTGCTTTTTCGATCAGCCCTTAGTGTTTTTCAAATCTAATCAACTGGGTTCACTCCAAATGGTATTCTGAACAAAACCCAAGTGCCAGCTTTTTTCATGAAAAATTGAAGAAATTAGGGTTTGTTGTTTTTTCAGTCTAAATTCAAAATTTTCAAAAATGGACGATCTAGGTTATCTTGCAACGAATTCTGAGCACAACCCATCTCTCAGAAAATTTTCGAAAAATTTGTCCGTTGGAAGAAGAAAAACCAACATTCTAAAAATAGTAAATTGTTCAAAACTTGTCTGAACCTAGGCGAGTTTACAGTCATTCTTCAAGGTTTTCGGAATGGAATACACTCCCAATGATTTCAAGATCAAATCAGCTCTCTACCATAATTTCATCAAAACAGCTGAAACAGACTTGCATCACATCAAGTCGGTGTTTGATCTACACGCTTTGGAGAGCGCAGGCAACACTACCATCAGAAACTTGGGACACTCTGGACTCCTCGCAGCAGCATCTATTCCTATCTCAGTTCAAAGTCTCGAGTTCGTAATCGCTTGCATCAAGCATTACAACCCGGCTACAAGGGAAATTCAATTAGTTGATGGCAGATTGATTTATAGTTTGAACCCTGGCATGATCGAAAAATGTTTCTCCATTCCCTCTTGGCCTAAAAGTGTCACTATCTCAAAGGGCGAATGTGAGAGGATATGGGAAATGCACAAGGACAAGTACAGTAAGAAGATTGCACAAAGGTGGATGAAGGAAAAACATAAGACTCTGCCTAAGAACGTCGGGCGAGGAGAGTTCAAGGACGAAGTGCTATCATAATCACCTTGCTCAACAGGGTAACTGGATTAGAAGATACTACCAAGTTCCAGCCTTGGATGTTCTACACTATACCCCATATCATGAAGAAGACTGAGTTCTATGATTGGGCCACCTTGATCAGTGACAGCCTCCATCAACAGCTAACAGAATATTTCCAGATTCATGAGTTCCATATGGTATCTTACCTAGTCTACCTAGTGGCCTATCAAGGTCAATTCAGAGGGTTGAACACTGAGGGATCACTGAGCGTACTACATATCTACAACTACTATTTGTTGATGTGTTTTTCGTGACCGCACCAACGCAGAATAAAGTCGCCAACGGCTACCCTATTCTCTCTTGATCAAAGTATCCAGCACGCTAAGATTGTGAGAGAGTTCGTGCGTTCAACTCCAAGGTTCTTTCAATGCGAATAGTCTCAGTTGGCTCAATGTGATTTGCTAGTATTTCAAGGGGACTTACAGAATTGTTCAACAGCAGAGGAAGAGGTTTTCACAATTCGACAGATTTATAAATGAAACACGGGTTTCCTATACTAACCAGAAAGTACTGAATTGAAATGTTGTAGGGTTAAGAAGGCTCTAATTTACTCTAAGGTGTGGGACATGGCGATCAATTCTCACAAGCTTCAACCAAGCTCTGTTTTGCCTCACTTCGGACAGCTTCCACAGAACTGGTGCAATCTTCAAAGGAGTAGCTCAAAGTGTTCAGATCACAACTTAGCATGAAAATACCATCACAACGACACATACAAACATACAAATCATGATCGAAGTTAAGTACGCAATATTCCAGTTGACCACACAAGGCACATTCGTTGTCAGCGAACGCACTAGTGGTATGGATAGACGGAGTTTGCTCAAATTGAAGACCACATTCCACAACTACTATCTACTGCTTGCATGAAATGAAATTTATTCTACTTTACTCTAAAAACCTACTTGAAGTAGAAGGACGAAGAAACCTTGCTAGCTACTCACAACAAAAGACGAAATTCACCATCAATGAAAATTCTTTTTATTGGGAGAGTGTTCACAACAATTTCTTACAAAGTTTTAAAAGAAAAACATTCCTTCTTCTTCAAACTACTCTATCAATCTACGCTATGCTACTTCTAACTTGTCCCTCTACTCTATGTCTACTGTCTAACTCTACTGTCTCATGAAAGTACAAATGAGGGGGACTCCCCCTTTATATAGCTGGCCAAGTCCAGTGGACGGCTCAGATTACAATCGACTGGATGGCCCAGATTGTGCCACCTCAGCCCTAACAAGATTCACCCTACAAACCGCCACAAAGGAGAGGGGTAATAAATGAGCCATTAATGTCCATCATCCAAAAGATTCCCGTTTGGAAACGCGTTCACACTGTTTTTGATCTTCTTGACGTTGTTCTTCAACTTTGAATTGCTTGGGTTTCCACTTTTCTTCCATCCTGAGCTTTGAAGATATTTCTTCTTTGTCACTTGAGCTGGGCACATACTTTCTTCCTTCGAGGTTGTAATGTTGTCTTGGAGTATCCTTTCCACCTCTTCAAGTCATTCCTCCTACAAAACAAGCATAGAGAAGGACATCAAAACACTTTTACAATATAAACTCACCTTACTTACCTTTAACTTCCAAGGGTTCATCTATTTCCTCTAGCCAACTTTACTTTCTTCATGATCTGTAGGCTAGGGCATATAACACTTGTGCATCAAATTTCAAAAATTTCAACTCCCTCAAGGGCGTATTTAAGAGATGCACTTTTAAAATCATCTTTCGAGAGTGTTAGCTTCAACTGCATCATCTTCAAGGAACTCACTTTACTAGCTGGAGCTCTAATACTCAATTTTGTTCATCTCTGACTCTGGAAGATTAGTCCCACGAAGAATTCAATCAAATTCACCTAGGCAATCGACTTAAAATTCATCCGCCGAGGCATTTTATCTTCAAAAACATCATTTATTCCCTGCCTTAGAAAATTTCTCAAATTTTCCCTAGGAAATTCACCAACCTGGTGCCCATCAAAAATCTTCACCTCGGAATTCCTAGCAAGCTGTGGAATACTTTGAAATCCATTCCTCATCGCAGACGTTCAATACCCAGAAGAAAATTTCCCCCAGAAAGCATCGAATTCATGTGTCTCCAAACGAAGGGGTACATTTAATTTTTGAATTTTCAAACCTTAGAAAAATATTTCTCTATCAAATTTATCCTCATTCTTCATCTCTGGGCGAATTTTCCTTGCTCAGTCTTGAAGATTTTAACAATTTCATGCAGCTAGCACCTTCTGGCATATTTCACAGCCAATTCATTCTTGCCTCAGAAAAATTTCATCACCTTACAAGCCTGGGCATATATCTTCTAGAGATGAAATTCTAACACTTAGAAATAAATCTTGACATCTTATCATCAATATGGGCGCATTTCACATGGCTTACTTCAAATTTCCACACTTAGAAGATTTTAAACTTTTGATATTACCTCTTTCAAGCCAGGCGCATTCAACATGGTGGACTTCCAGTTTCAATTCCTTAGAAAATTTCACCTCCACTTCCAAGTGAAGGCACATTTACCTAGGCAAGCTTCTAGTTTTCAAACACTTAGCATTTTACAATCACCTCCTTCTTGTCTTGGGCGCAATTCCACCCTTGAGCTTTCATTCTAAACACTTAGAAGAATTTTACTCTCCACTTAGCTTCAAGGGCGCATTTTAGACCTTGTGCTTCTAATTTGAGTTCCTTAGCATTTCTTTAACTCATCTCATCAAGCCAGGGTGCATTTGGAGGGTCCTTCTTCAAATTTGAAACACTTAGAAAATTTTTAAGTGCCTTCTTCTCCTTAGGCGCAAATGGGGCTTGAGCTTCCAACTTTTACGCTTAGAAAAATTTCTTCATGGCTTCCTCCAAGTCAAGGGCGCATTTTACCCATGGAGCTTCCAGTTTTAACCACTTAGAAAAATTTCCAAGCATCTCCTCAAAGCTAGGTGCATTCTGGGGGGATAGCTTCAAATTTTCAACACTTAGTAACATTTCCAGCTTCCCTCTCCAAGCTAAGGCGCATTTCATGGGTGATACTTTCACTTTTTGACATTTAGTATATTTTCCCAAGCTATCTCTACTACTAGGGCGCATTTAGGGTCTTGAGGTTTCAATTCCCACTTACTTAGAATATTTTAAGCACTTCTTCCATGATGGCGCATTTGGAGGGGCCTGCTTTCAGTTTTGAAAACCTAGAATATTTTTCCAACTTCAACCTCCTCTCAACTCCAGCTTCAAGGGCGCAAATGGCATGGGGAGCTTTCAATTTTACCACGCCTTAGTGTATTTTCAATCTCCTTCCAAGTCTAGGCGCATATTACCCCCTGTGCTTTCAATTCCAACA
>VDFB02232537.1:0-23595 GCA_007258455.2 Sequoia sempervirens
TTCTAGCAGAAGCATTGATTTGTGCTTGCAAACGAGCAAGCTCATTGATTTCAGGTGGTGGAGGTGGGGGGTTACGAGGTGGAGTGGGCGGAGGTGGAGGTGAAGGTGTTGGAGATGGATGGCGTGGAGGTGGATTGAGAATATTATTGAATGGATCCATGAGATCTTCAAGATATGAGTGAACCTACATTAGATTTGTAATTTCAAGATGTAAGATACATTTTTAGGAAATACCAAGTTAAACCATTCAATATAAATGGCCTTAAATACTTGAATACAAATGATAAAATTATATGTAAGCCTCATTTATATGTCTAAGGCACATGTTATTTGAATGAAAATACAACTAACTAAATTGATATTGTATAATCTTGCAGGATCTTATTATTGTTAAATTTGGTTGGGCCTTGGGCAACTTTGATCACCAAATTTTAAGAACTTCTTTAATCCCCTTTAGAAATGTCATATTGTCAACCCCTTAAGAAAATTGAATTACGATTTAGGGTGACAGGATGGCTTAAGGGGATTTACGTCTAGTGAGGTCCTAGGAGAAAATGGCATGGCTCAAATGAATAAAATTTGGTGAAGTTGCCGAAGGCAACCAAATTTCATTAAGAACCTTTAAAGAAAAAATGATGGCTTTAGGGTTTAGGATTTAGACTTTAGAGTTTAGGGTTTAAGGTAATAGGATAGCTTAAGGGGATCTACATGCTGCAAGATCCTAGGAAACAATTACATGGCATAAGGTAATGAAATTTGGTGGAGTTTCCTAAGACAACCGAATTTCATTAAGAGCCTAAGAAAAAATGATGGCTTTAGGGTTTACGGTTTAGACTTTAGAGTTTATTATTTAATTAACTAAAATCCCCAAATCCTAACTTTTAATCAACCATTAAGGGGATAATCATGTCACATCCATAGCTTAAAATTAAAATAATTCCAAATCACCAATCCAAACTCAAACTAATGTAACTTACTTCCACTTCATCAAATCTAAAATGAAATTAATAATCTATCCTAGCCATCAAATCAATTAGACTAATCATAGCCATTCATTTCCAACTTAGACCTTCAATCCAAATTCAAATTAGCATTCAATTATTCCCATCTACCTAATCAAGTCAACACAAGCCCTCCATCAACCCAACCACCTACATTTAATTCTCTTCCCTCTCAAATTCAAATTCAAAAATTCTCTCATGATTCTAGTCCTCGATTCCAAAAAAACCTAGTCCTCCATTCCTTTCCCCTCAACTCTATAAAATAATGACATCCCCAAATGTTTCCATATGATAAAATTTGTATGTATATGTTATAACATTAGAGAACCAAAGAGCAACATCAACACATACATTTAGAGCCATAAAAGAATGTTATGGAACCTATTATGCTTCTCTAATCTTTCATTATTTTATTTACCTTTCATTAGAAGTAGAGTATTGAGTTTGCACTTGCATTCTTGGTCTAGAATTTCTCTTCTGCACTAAGTACAAAAATATAATATTGGATGGCTTAGTATATCTTTCTCTTCTAATATATATTCCCTAGTTCTCCTTATCCATATTTGAGTATCTTAGCATATGTGTAACACGACATGTTAATAATATATCTCATATAAATGTAGGGATGTGTCGCTAATGTCATCTTCAAACATATTTAACCAATAGGAGATACTATAAGGTATCCAATATAACTATACATCCTATACAGGTATGACATATGGTGACCTTTGGCTTTTTTTGATATGTCAAGGGTAGTTTTGCAAATATTAGTTTCTAGTGCTTTTGTGAGTTTTCACAACTTGTAAGTTTATTAAGCTACACTTTTGGGTTTTCAACCTAATAGGGATAAACCTAGTAGATTTTTTAGCTTTCCAGCCTAATGGAGATAAATCAAACCACACTTTTTGGTTTTTAGTTGCACCTATCAAGTTATTTGTTAGCTATTAAATTTACAAACGTTCTAGGATTATAAGTCTACTATAAAATTTGATGTAAAATAGATTACACATTGAGCCCTATAATTTAATTACAACAATGAATAAATATAGCAACATTTAGTAGACATAATGAAAATCAAGCCATGATAGTAATATAGAGATAATATACAATGTTTAATATAGATAAGTTAAAGAATCATTTTAAAAATATATATCTATATATTCACATCATTTTTGTTTTTTTTTTAGATTTCAAATATATCCACCAATCCTCCTTATCTTACATTAACATAAACTCAAAAAACATAGTGGACATGTACACACATATAAAACTACATTAAAATAGTGTTAGATCTTACAATTTTTCAAGGCTTATTTCATCCTCTTAGACGATCACTCTTACTAAATCATTGGCATAAATTAGATGCACACAATGGCACATTAAAGGTTTATTCCTCATGTTGGATTCCCTATTTTATATAACTATATCTTTATTATCTAATTTAAATATATCTAAGCACAAATTTCTTTTATGTAACACATTGATAATTTCAACTCATTATAAAAACCAAATACAAATTTAAAGGGGGTACACTATATTTATAAATAAGAATTTAAATACCATCCCTATCTCCATGGTGTGTCACTTGTTCACTAAAAAGCCCTTACATAAATCATCTACTTAGGTCAATCTTATCTAGATTTTTCTTAAATATTAATATTCATAAAATATGGCACAAAGCATATTGATGCATTTCTATCCTTCACATAAATCTATATAGTATCAAAATATAGGTAATTTATGGTTAAATTGAATCTCTCTTAATTGCCAAATAATCCATTATGATTGAGGATGGGTGGATTATTATCTAGGATATATATGTATCTGGAAGTGTTTCCAATTGGAATTGCTATAATTATACTTTTATGGCATTCTAGATATTCAAAATAGTTTTCATAAATCTACCAAATAGAGCCATTCTTGATATTGAACCTACATAATTTTAGGTATGTCCAATGAAAGATTACGGTCTAGGGTTCATAAATTTCAAATGCTTTAGTATTATGGGTTTAGATTTTACAGTTTAGGGTCTAGGGTTTAGCAAACTTAGGGTTTTAACAATTTTTTTTGTTCCAATTCAATTTAGGGTTTCAGTTTTAAACAATTAGGGGTTTTAATGATTTTTTTTCGTTTCAATTCAAACTAGGGTTTTCAAATTCAATTTTTTTCGTTTGATTTGAATTTAGGGTTTCAAAAAGCTCGATTTGGATTTGTAAATGCGATGTTTTATTTCATTTCGATCTCTAGGGTTTTGAAATGCAAATTTTTTTGTTTTGTTTCAATTAGGGTTTTCAAAATCAATTTTTTTTGGGTTTAATCGAACAATTTAAGATTTAAAAGTTAAAATTTGTTTCTAAAACTCAATTCAATGTTTTATTTCTCAATTTTATTAAAAAACGTTTAAATTTCATTGCAAGTTTTCATCTAATTTGACAACTATTGAATTCTAATATAACAATTAAAAAAATAATTAAAACGTGACATAAATTGAAAAAAAAACATGCTAAATTAACGTATTTCTTTTAAAATTTCAATTCAAACCAAAAAAATGCGAAGAAGTGGGGTACCTATACTTGGTGTTGGTCGTTGTATGAAGCCACTGGGGAATCAGTTCACGAGTGGCTTGTTGTTTTTTAAAAAAAATAGCAGTATGAAATAGAATCGGGTTATATAACTTCGGGATCCGTTATTTATAATCCGAGATCCCATGTTTTAAATGGGATCCGTTTATTAAAAGAAGCCGGGATGCCATTCCATCTCCTTTGGTTGGTCAAGCCAGGGAAAGCGGGATCAGTTTTTAAAAGCGGGAGATCTGTTTGGTCTCGGCTCGGGATCCGAACCATAACGAGGATCCAGATTTTTTAAAAATCGGGATCCGTTTGTCATCGGGATCCGTTTTGTTGATCTGGGTTCAATTTTTGGCCCTGAGCAAAAACTTCCATGTTGATGGACTCAACCGTGCACTTACCCTTTGATGCAATATCTTTTAGGAGGTCCACATCCATGTACACATTGGGGACAATCAATCTCCCCATATTCAAATCCCATGGGTTACTAAAAGGAGACCCAATATTTCTATTTCCAAACCAATGTTGGAACATCTTCCATCCTGTGTAGGGTACCTCGGCATCTTTGATGAAGGAAGATTTATCTATCAAACCCTGCTTCATAATAGGGCCACAAAACAAGACCCTTCCCTTTGGTTTCTTATCTATAGACTAGGGAAGCAAATCAATTACATCTTGCACAAGAGTTATGGACTAAGTAGAGGAAGAAGCACTTTGAATTTTGGAAGCCATGGTCTTGGGTATGCAAGAGTTCTTTCAGAGGGATTTTAACTATTGAACTCCTAATTGCAATTTACTACTGAAGATGGGGGCTAAATTTGGGTAATTTATAGGGCTACGACTTTTAAAAGAAAAGTTTAACCCTAACTTTAAAACAGTGAAAGAAAAATGAAGAAACACACTTGTTTTAAAACAAATTAAAAGCAATCCCTAACTCAGAAAACTAAAAAGGCACAAAATTACATTTATGGTACTTATTGCTTTCAACCATGACAAACCCTAATTTTTCCCAGATACTTTCTGCAATTCACTTCTTAGCTCCTTGCATTGCCTTGGAAACATCTTCAAATCCCAAATAAGCAAGCATCAGTTGCATGTACAATTTTGAAGGGAATTTTTACAAGCCACCTCTGCCATTAATCTTCATTCGCGTGAAGGAAAAGAATTGCAATAGGCGTACTTGCATTTTTTAATACACACCATTGATTCATGGCTGAGTTGGGCATCTCGAATGACTCAGAGTGAGTCAAAATCATTAGAATTTGCATCACCATTCCAACTCGGATGAATGGCCAATAGGAATTTTCTGAAAAGACACTCCCCATGTATGAGAGGGTCCCACCTGCTGGTATCTATAGAGTGCACATGGCAACATCTCCCAAGTCTCACTCTTCTTAAAGAACCTACATCTTTCTTCCATGAGCTAGTGAGGAATGACTACGATCAACCTTCATTTTCTTAGCACTGTCGATCTCAAAATTTGGGGTGTTGAGATGGGACACATTAACCGATCCCACATACACATGGTGTTATTTCACTAACCCCACAACAATTAAACTGTAGTCATTTCAAATGGGTGAGCCAGTGGGGAATGGTTCAGATTGAATCTCGTGATCTTGTGACCAGCAAACCTGCATGAACACTTAATAGTTAATGTTAAAAGGGGCATTGAGTAGGTCGATAAGACTTTACCCCTCAGGAATTCATGACTTAAGCATAAGTAATTTGTAAGCAAAGATTAAAGGTTTACTTTGGGGATATTTAAGAGATTATGTGACTGGGATTGACTGAAAAGCTTAAAATGAAGGGGTTGGTAAAAAACGTGAAACCATGACTTGAGAGACAACTTATATCACTGACAACCAGACCGACAAGTCAACGTAGAAATAGAACATCTAAGGGCTAAAAGGGGATTTTGGATGGCAAGTTCATTGAAGCTAAAACCTTAAACCCTGTGTGTAATCAGCATACAAAGCTGATATCGAGGATAAGAGACCTCAAAATATCAAGGATTTTTGGGAGTCTAATAGTGGCTCATGCTCAAGGATGCATACCCCTAGTGGGTATTGTGAGAAATAGATCTCATGGTGGAGTAGACCAAACACAAAGGGATTAAAAAGGTAGGATCTTTCCTGGACAAGGGAAGCAAACACAACATAAATCAAACACACAAAACCTTAAGTATGTACAAAATTTACAGAACTATACAATGTACATGGAATCAAACCTACTTTAGGATAAATAGGGTTTTAGGAGCTGTCCATGTACTCACACTTCTAGAAATTCACTTGCATGTGATTGCAAGAAGTAAGAATCTTTCCCATGGATATCTGCAACTAAGTAAGGGCTAAGCCAAAGGGGATCAAAATTCCCATGTTTTCCTTTATCCTCCAATCTGGCATTACACATCATTACCATACATCCCACCTCAAATTTCCTTGGGATAGCTCACTTTTCATGTAAATATTTAACTTGAAGCTGCATCTTCTCATTCTTCTTATGGACTTCTCTCCTTTGATCATCAAGCTCAGCTAGTTCATTCATCCTATTTTGCATCTCATCATAAATTTTAGTATCATATTCCTAAAAAAACTTATACATCTTCATCAAATTATTGTGTGGGATCCTAGCCTCCACTCCATATACCAAGTTAAAATGGGAATTCCCAATAGCTTTCTTGACTATGGCTTTATTTTCCTGCAAGGCTAATTGCAATTTTAAATCCCAAGTCTTCTTATTCTTGTCAAGCACTCGTTTAATAATCTTAATGAGGGTTTTATTACTAGATTCAGCTTTTCCATTTCCATAGGGATGATATGGAGATGGATATGATACATTTATATCATGCTCATTACAGAAATTCATAAATTCCTTTGACCTAAAGCACATTGCATTTTCTGTGACAATTCTTTTAGGAACACCAAATCGGCTTAAAATATTCTTCATCAAGAATACATTAACTACTTTACTAGTATCATTCTTGGTGGGGATGGCCTCAACCCACTTTGTGAAGTAGTCAATAGAAACTAAAATTAGACCATGTCCTCCAATGGATTTTACCACCATTTCTCTGATAAATTCAATACCCCATTAATGAAAGGGGGCTGGTGCTGAAATTGGTCTGAGTGGTAAACTACCTAAGAATTTTAGTTTTCCTATAAATTTCTAACAAGCATCACATTTTTGCACAAGATGGTGTGCATCCTTAAATACTGTAGGCCACTAAAACCCAACCCTCAAGACCTTTTTTGTTGTTCTCTTGGCCATATAGTTGCCTCTGCACACTCCTCTATGCATTTCAATCAGAAGGTCTTCCAATTGGTCACCATCCACACATCTTAGGAGCATACCCTCTAGGATTATCCACCAAATTTTTCCATCAATGATAACATACCTGATGGCATGTAACTTCAAAGTTCTTCTTTCATTCTTTGGCATGCCATTCGATCATTTCATTGTCTGCAAGTATTCAACAATTCTTCTGTACCAACCACATGTTTGCATATCACAAATGGGAGAGACATTTTCCAACTCTAGCTCATTGATTTGATCGGCTTCTAGGTTAGATTCAACCATAATTTTAGCTAAGCCTTGGCCCCTTACTAATTTGGTAATCTGGATATCTATGTTTAATTCTTGAATCATGTTTATCCACCTACGCCTTCTGCCCTTAGTTTCTTGCTGAGTAAAATTGTCCTTGATTGCCGCACTTGGGACATAAGCCACCACTGTTTCACCAGTCAAATATGTTTTGAGATTCTTGACAACCTTAGGTAAAGAAAAATCTTGCTTCTCAGTGGTATCATATTTCATCTCAGATTCTTGCAAGGATTTACTAAAGAAGGCAATTGGTTGCTCATAACCCTCATCATTTTTCTACAACAATACTCCAGCTATAGTGTGAAAAGAGGAAAATGTAAATAATTTGAGGCTCTTCCAACCATGCCACCTTTTCTCCCTTTTTGAGCATATTTGATATAGGTCTAACTATTTCTACAAAATTAGTGACAAACCTCCTTAAGAAATTTATTTGTTCAAAGAAAGATTGAATGCCTTTGAAATTCCTTGGTGGTGAGATCTTGTCAATGGTTGCTACTCTTTCAGGATCAATCTTGATTCCTTTCTTTGAGACAATATGTCCCAACAACTTTCCTTCCTTAACCCCATAAACACACTTCTTGGGATTCAACAAGATACCATACTCCAAAGCCCTAACAAATATTTGCTCAAGGTGTGAGAAGTGGTCCTCCTCTTTCTTACTATGGGCAGTAAGATCATCTTGATAGATGGCAAGGAATAAATCTATAAAATCAGCAAAATCCACATCTATGGCCCTCTGGAAGGTGGCACCAACATTTATCAAACGAAACGACATCTTGACATAAACATAAGTCCCCCAAGGGGTTGTAAAAGTTGTTTTGTATTGCTTGGATTTCCTTACCATGACCCGGTTGTAGCCAGAAAATCCATCCATCATAGAAAGTAATTCACAACCAGTGACCTTCTATAGCATTGCTTCCATGTTGGGTAAAGGATAATTGTCTTTTAGGGATGCAACATTTAGGTTCCTGAAATCCACACATAATCTTAAGTAACCATTTTTCTTTCTGACAAGAACCAGGTTAGACACCCATGAGGAGTGCCTTATTGGTTTTATAATTCCTACATCATTTAATTTGGTGAGCTCCTCCTACATCTTGGGCCTTAAGGTAGGATTAATAGGCCTTTTTTCTGCCTAAAAGGTTTTGTATCAGGCTTTAGAGGAATTTAATGTTGAAATAAATCCTCTTTGTAATCTTTTAAATCATCATAAGACCAAGCGAACACATGTCAATACTTTCATAATAATGAAATCAACATGGTCCTCACATGTGGCTTCATCCTCTTCCCTATATATACCTTCTTAAGGGATATATCCGTTCCCAATTTAATCTCCTCTAAGTCTTCTTTATATTCACTTGATTGCTTAACATTTGATATATCAGGGCCATCAAAAACCTATTCAAGTGCAACTAAACCCTTAGGAATTTTATTGGTCTTAAGTTGAATTATCTCATTACCAAATAGTGTTTCCCTTGCATCCAATTCCAACACATGGGCACTAAAATCAATCTCTTGATTCTCATATCTATCAACACAATGCATAAATTTCAATATGTCATTGTCATCATTGAACACCTGCCAGTTGCAGCTATTGTCCAATACTACCGACCTTGTTTGTACCTCAATTCTTGAGACACCATCAAAAGTTACATCATCAAGCTTTTATGCAATATTGGCTAGTAAATCTACTTTGACATTTTTTTCCCTTTCTACCTAGTCTATCCCAAAGGCATCAAATGATTCAATAGTATCCCATACCTCATTCCTATACTATCTCAATCTTTTTCCCTTTGCTACAAATCTAGACCTGACTTGGGACATGACTAATTTAGAGTCCCCAAATACCTTTAACATCTTTATCCCATGCTTAGAAGCTAACTTTAGACCAAGTAATAAGGATTCATATTCAACCACATTATTAGTACATGCAAACTATAGCAAGAAGGAGTATTTAAACATCTTACCTTGAGGGGAGATAAGAATGACCGCAGCACCCAAACCTTCTTTTGAACACGCCCCATCAAAATAGAGCATCCACAGAGCATCTTCCTAGGATGTTTGTATAATCTCCTTAGCAATTGGAGTAGGCTTAGCTTCCTCATCTTCTAGTTTCAACTCCTCTAGATGGAAAGTGTCAAGACTTGTTTCCACAACATTAATCATTAGAGGCTCCTCTGATTCTTTGACTAGTTCAATCATATGTCAAAATCTTGATTCTCTATTAATTTTAACATCCTTCTAGTCAATGCAAAATGTGGTGAATGATAAATCACATTGCATACTTCCCCCCATGGAGGAACACCATTGTCTAGATAGCAACATCCCATAAGTAGGGGGAATGTCCACTACTATGACACTCATAACTGACTCCTTTTCAGGAAATGCGGCCAGCCTATATGGAATTTCATAGATCACACCAATGACAGTGACCTCCCTAGAATCCATGGAATAACATCTCCCATATGTACTATCAACTTTCAAGCCCATCTCCTCCATAATCTTAACAGGCATGACATTATTTGAAGCCCCAAAATCAATCATATAATTTTTGAGTATCTTTCCATCAATAATCAGACTCAAAAAGAAAGGATTGACCAAACTTGGGTTTGCTGTAATAGTAGTTCCTAGGTTGATGGCATGGTTTTCATTGATAGTTGCTTATAGTTCAATACCTCTTGCTTGACCAACATTTGTGTTAGGTACATCAGCCTCTACATTATGCTTACTTCCTCCTGCAATACTATTGATGATAGCCACAATTTTATTTTTTATGATCATCAATCCTCATCATCTCAAGGAGTGGGACTATAACCCGGATTTGGGATAAGACTTGAACCATATCAATGGGTGAATAACTAGGTATCTCAAGAAATATCATTTCCTGAGGGGCCACTTTGTCAGTTCTCTTGTCAGCAACCTCAAAGGTTAGTTTCAATTCTTTGGTCTTCGGGTCAAGATGTGTGACTTCAATGTTAGCCTTAGATTTGCTACCTTTCTTTGCCCAAATTCTTATTTCTTTTGACTCCTTAAGCTTGGTTTCTTCATTCTTGTTCTTCATGTCAACTCCTTTACCATCTACATTTCCTTCTTTTACAAATAAGCCTCTAGGGTAGCCTTGATTTCCACTCACTACTCTATTCCTCAATTGGGGATCACTTCGTCCCTGAGCCCTTGTAGCCAAGGCAACTGTATATCTTTCTATCTCCTCATTTGAAGGTATTATGAGGTAAAATTTTTATGTCTCCAGATTGTAAGTAGTATATTCATCTTCCTTTTCCTCATCTGAGAGTCCTTGTTGATTGTATATAATTGCTTGTCTCCTCTATGCATCCACATCATCTGTATCAACATCATCACTAGAATAATAACCACCATACTCCAAATCTGACCTAGTCATGAAAACATTTGTGGATTCATCTGGATTGCATGGTGAATGGGATTCTCCTTAATCTTATTATTTTTCTAACATAGATCTAGCTACAACACACTGTTGTGACGCTGAGGCATTTCACATACTTTGTACCACAAAAGATCCTCAACTACATTTGTGGCATTCTTATGTAGAGGATCAGGTGTAGCCTGATAATTCTTCTAATTATTCTGAAGTGACTTGTCGTTATGCCAATTGGTATGATAAGGGAAATCTTGAAGTCTAGGGAGGCTATCAATTCTCTAAAATTGAGTTTTATCATTTTTTGCTTGCTTTTGTAACAAACTAATAACTTGATCCCATTTCTCATCAGGAACTACAGTCTTGCTAGATTTCTCATTTTTAGCTTTGAAATTATTTAGGACTTTAGGGTCATCTCTCCTTCCTACTTTACCAGAAGCCCTCCTATTATTCTCAATGTTCATAGAAATTTTATATGCTTCAGACAAAGTTTGTGGATTCTTGTCCTTGAGTAAGTAACACATCTTAGAATCATAAGCATTGCAGTACGTTACCAAACATGAATCAAGGTTAGGTCTCGAATAAGTAGGTACTCTATTCATAGAATTTTGAAACCTTGTGTTGAATTCGACAACAGACTCATTATGTCCTTTGGTGATGTTATTGAAATCATTCAATTTGAATCTAGGATCAATCTGATCCCCATATTGTTCCCTAAAGGCTCGGTAGATTGATTCCTTTGAATCAATACTTCCATCAGGTAATCCTCTATACCAGTCCCTTGAATCCTCAATCAAGGATTGCATGGAATACTTCATTGCTACATCATCTTCCCATAATTTGAAGTCCTCAACAAAACTCTAGAAGGCTTTCAGATGATCTCCACTAAGAGCATTATTTCTAGCAAATTTAGGGAGATGCTTCCTAGCATTGTTTGGGAGAGGATTTGGGTAACCAGGCATGTTTTCAAAACACAATTGCTTATATTTTTCATTATGAGGTTCCCACTTGGGACACCTATCCCTACGAGTATCCTTTTGTGCATCATTTTTCTTAATATCAATTTGATCACCTTTCTTATCTTTCCCATTTCATTTTTTACTATCATTCTTATTCCTAACTTCCTCCTCATCATTAGAATAAGAATTACTACTTTTGTTGCCACCTCCTCCACCTCCTTTATCACCACCACCCCCTCCACTAGGAGTATGTCCCCTAGGCTTATTTTCATGAGATGCACTATCACTCTATCCAGAACTTGAAGGCTCTAGGGTTGGGATTGACATTTTAAGGAAAGCAATTCTTCTATACACTACTTCATTATGTGTTTCTATCTCTACCCTCCTCAATTCTTCTTCCAAATTCTCACTCTTCAATTGCAAATTTAAAGTGTCAGGGTCTAAAGGTGTGAGAGATGGATCAGGATTGACCTCGGGATTGATAATAAGAATCTTGGTGATTGAGGTAAGGATATTTGTGTCAGTATTGGTATCAAGAGCATTAGAGACACTTTGGTGGGAATAGCCAGCCATCATTTTCCCATGATCTACAAAGGATGTTTTCTTAGGAGGGTTAGAAGATTTGGTAGCATTAATGGTTTGTGTATAAGTACTAGCAGTAGAAGTTCCGATCGAGATTGTGATCTTTGGGGCTTTAGGGACAATGTTGGCTACTACTTTAGCAGCTTTCTCCTTGATAACCTTTTCTTGAGTAGCCTTTTCTTGGGCCATTTTTTCTTGAGTGGCCTTTTCAAAGGATCTTTGCTTAGCATATTCTTCTCTCATTTTCTCACTCTTTCCTTATCATCCCTTTCAAGCTGCTTAGCCTTAATTCTATCCTCCTTTTCTTTTTGAACCCTTTTCTCCACTTGTTCAGCCAACCATTCAGCCTCTTCATCCAAGGCTTTAATATCATTTTTTGACATCTTCCTCATCTTTTAGGAAATCCCCATACTCATTTTGAGCTAGAGTATGGAATGTTTGATCCACAACTTCTTCCCCAAGGAAAGTAAGCACTGGTGGATTGGTATTTTCTCCTCTAGGATTAAAATTATCCCCACAAAAGATAGATCCCATCCTGAGTGTCTGTGGATCTAAAGGCACTTTACTCTTACCCCAAAATTCCCACTTATCTTCCTCTTTACAAATTTTGAGATTGTAAAACACTTGTTCAATAGGGAAACTACCTTGTCCTCCCTCAATTGCCCCACTATTACTTGAATCTTATATTTGCACTAATTACTTCATTATTGAATGTAGGAGATGCTCGATGAAGAGAATCAAGGGACTTGCCAGATTCTACAACTTTCTTCTTCCATAGAGGTTGTTTATCCTTTGCAAGCTCAAATTCTACTTTCTATCAAGTTTTCTTCAATTGATTTCTAGTTTTACTAATGATGCATGTCTAGCTGTCAAACTTCTCCTTATCAGGTTCTTTGTGATATGTACTTGTCACACTAGTGTGAGACAATTAAGATTCACCACCTAGGATATTGGGAAATAAGATTTGATTGTATCTAGACTTGTTATTTGCAACTTTAGAGAGAATTTTGAACATAACCTGACATAAAGTGACAAAACTAACCAAAAGTTGACACATGAACAAAAAATGGCATATGCAACTTCTAAGATTGATGGTAACCTAGTTCAAAAAATGATGATAAAGACTTGACTCTAATGTACTAGATTTGTACTAGAGATGCTAAATGTTGTGAAAGCTCCCCAACAGAGTTTCCATTTTGTTGGTTAATTTTAATGAACCAAGAAGGCCTTAAAAAATACCTATGAGTCTTCCAAACTCAATTCTCGAATACTTGCTAGATGAGTGGCCAAAAAACAAGAAAAAGTGTATACTTCTTTATCTCCTGCACTTCAGGTTCTACTAGACCCAGGAGGGTGTTCCCACAATGCTGAATAGATAACTCATTTCAATAATTTACACATACATTATAAATCAAGGTAGACAGATTCTCATTTATTACAAATAAGATGAAATCAATCACAAAGGTGGCAATTATTTAAGTTAATTATGCATCTTAAGCTGAGAATACCAAACAACAACAAATAATAGATGGGTCAGTGACTATTTAAAAGATTGTTCTTAAGTCAAAGGACTGAAACCCCAAGAAAGGTTAAATGGGTTAAAGATTAGTGCCATTATCTATAGGTTAGGAGTCTACACAAATTGAAACATAAGGCATGTTTAATTCTGAGAAATTATGATCTAACAATATCACTTTTTAATTCACAAATCGGTGACTGAGCACTAAAGACTACTTATCTAATCCAAATGACTTCATATAAGAATCTATGGTCTAATTCAAGAATTTTAACTCATTCCATGAATAAGAGCCAAAAATAGATCACATATTAAAGCATAACATGATGAAAATTAATGAAATGATCATTGATCAATATTTACATTAATAATTTTCATACAAACCCAAAAGGAGAGACTAAAGACTCAAAAAAATTCCATTATTGTTCAAATATACTCATAAACCATACATTTAAGTAAATTCACTGTCTAGACTCATAACATTTGATAAAGAATCAACATATCTGCTCTTTGTTTTCAATTCTCTCAATGTATCTCCAAAAATTCAACAAAAAAGATCTGCACAAATGGCCTTGAATTCCCCTTTATAGAATAAGGGAGCCAAAACAAGCCTCAGGCCAAGTGTACACATGTCAACATCAAATTGGACTGCTGGAAGGTATATTCCAAATTCAATTATATTTGTAATTGTCAAAAAGGGAGGGAATACACATAACACAAAGAATATTTACATTTGTAATAGAGATAAGATTTTCCTTTTAAAAAGACATATCAAAAGTAGTGCATCCAATTCATTGAGCAAGATGACAAAATGATGTGGACCAAAGATATTTCAGCATCTCAATCAGCATCCTACATCATTAATAGCTGATACTTTTCTGTGAAACATATGTTTTAACTTTGAAATCTTTGAGGCTAGACCTGTACAATACATGACCATTTACATGTTTAACAAACCAATCTTGTCAACATATAACCTTCCCCATTCTTCATATTGCTCCTCAAATTACCAATCAAAGACCATAATTTTATCCATGGCTTTCCTGTAAGGGGAATATTTGGTTACAACTACATTGGACTCCCTATCGAAGTCCTCTAGAAAGTTGATAAGAAATGTTAGCCTCCCTAGGGTGTTATTGAAGACATCAATATTAACTTCCTTGCAAATTTTATTTACCTGGGAATCAATAACCTCATCTAGTTCCCTCTTCCATGTCTGCAATGGTTTCACTTCATAATTAGCCACCTCAATATCTAGTAGTGGTGCTAAATTAGTGTGGTTATATTGAGCTATCAACTCTATTATCTTTTGCTGCAATGGCACCGCATATCCCTAAAACTTCTACTTGCTCAACTCACACACAAAGTCATAAATTGGAAGCACTAGAGGGTACTTGTCTTCATGCTAGCTAGCTCCCACTAAAATCAATTGAAATCTCTCAACTCTTGTGACCCATTTATTCAGAGTTGGTGTTGCCAACTGTTTATCCTTTTGCGACAACCTCATTGCACACACCATAAAATCATAGTTGTCATGCACACTATTGAGTCTCCTCTGAATCTTCTCATTCAAATGTTTTAAAGTAGTACAGAAAAACTTTGATATATTCTTATACATTGTATCTTGAGCGTTCTCTAGCAACTTCTTATACACCTCAATTTGCAAAAGCAGTTGATCTCTATCATATGAACTAGAGCTTGTTGTACTTATCTCTTCCTTTTTAATTGATTCTTGTCCCTAATTATACATTACGATTTCTAGAGCCTGGCTATGAAATGAGTGTTGCATAGGTGTCATTTGAGAAACTAAAGGTGGGTGGCTTGAGCTAGGCTGACCTTGTTCTTTCTATACTTCCTCTCTTTATTTATAGAATGTCAGTTCAGTTTCCAATGTGGCCACTTTCTTTTGGCTACTATCATAGTCATTCAGGAGTTCACTACATTTAACTCTGATATTATCTCTTTCTAAGGTGAGACCCTCCACCATTGACCAGGTAAACCTAGCGACATTAACAACCATGTTTGCAGCTTCCAAAACTAGAGTATCAACAACTCTTTTTACAAACAGTTATCCACTAAGCTTAGATGGTTCTGCCAGGACTGGCTTCCTATATTCCAAAGACAATGACCATATTTCTAATACATCCCAATCCTCACTGAAGGCTCAACCTTGAAGGTCCATTTCGAGTTCTTCTCATATTTATACAAGAGGTCTCTCAACCCTTCTTATAGCATCCAAAGCAATAACATCAATGATATTCCATTATGGAAATAGCAGCACACCACTCTTCTTTACTAGTTCTCTTCCATGGTGGCATTAATCCTTTTGAACTCATCTTTCATAATGCTTCTTACATTCACCTTAATGACATTTTTCCAATGATTTAGGGTGCAAGCTTCTTTCAATGGCTACCATCTCTTTATAATCTTCAACCTTATATTTCCACCAGAAATCGTAAAATGCATAGGTCTCAATGAAAGAATCATGTTCCATAAACTCTTTACTGGCCTCTACCCTTAAGTCATCTAAACTTTTTTACATTTATTTTAAGTTAAGATTCATATAATTTTATTTCTCTATTGAGTCCTTGTCTTTTTTTAAGTGAGATTCCTTATTTATCTATTTAATTGTTTCCCTATAAACATATATTTATATTGTTTTCATTTTTATTTTGGTTTGTTTCCTATCATCCTTATTTTTATTTATTTCTTTGTTTCCTATTATTTGAGTTAATTCTTTTTTAAATTTTTACTTTTATATAATGTTTAGATATATATATTTATTTCTTTATTGGTTCCTTGTCTTTTATATATTTTAAATAGATTTTCTTCTTTTTATTATTTATTTGATTCCTATTATATATATATATATTTCTGTGTCCTTTTGATTTATATTTTTATGAGAATATCTATAATTATTTCTTTTTTTGGTTCTTGGTCTTCGTGCCCCCTCTCTCTCATTTCCCTGCCTTGTTCTTTTTAAATAGCTCTTGGTTTGCATCCTTTCATTCTCTCCTTCAGCTCTGCTCATCCTGATGATGGATCACGGAGTGTGATCCGAAACGTTGATGCAAAAATTATCACACAATCAAAACCAGAAACCATTGCAAAGAACATTATGGATTGTGGAAACTTGATATCATTAATAGTATTCAATCCAAAATATCAAGCTTCCCAAGTCTTATAATTCTTTGTCCTAAACTTGATGCAATTGCTCCTTCATTAGGAGGCATCCCTATCTGCATTTCCTCAGGGGTGACAAAAATATCATCTTCATCGGTGTCAGAATAATCAACCACTCCTTTTGTTTCAGTTCTTTGCTTCTTTTGAGGTGGCTACTCAAGAGAGTCAGAATCAATGTCAATTATAGGTAAAGAGGCCTTGTGTAGGAGGAGTTGGCCTACACTCTTGGGAGAGTCTACTTTTGGTTCTTCAGAGGGACAGGGGCCACTGAGCTTCTTTCCTCACTTGCCATTTTCTTCCTCCTAGAATAAATCCTCAACTGTTTGGGTGGTTGATATGTAGGTCTTTCTTCTAATGTCACCTCAACACTTTCTTCAACCACCATGGCCTTTCCTTTATCAGGAATCTCCCACTGCTCTCTCAAAACACCAACAACATTCTCAAAATTTTCCATGACATACATGGCCCTATTGAAATCACCATGTATATTTGGAAGAGGATCATATTGAGGATTATTCTTCTTTTAGCTTCCACCATCTTTCTATAAGCCAGGTATTTGGATTTTCTTTCATCTTGTTCCTCAAAGTTGAAGAGATTCCTGATGATATCCTTAGGTAATAAAATCATGTACAAAGAAACCCATTTTCTTATTCACTTTGAGTTTACTGATGAAGCCTTCAAGATTGTGGTTCGTCGAGGTTCATAGTCATCGGTTCATAAAGAGATTAGCAGAGTTTTTCTAGCTTTCCTTACCCCTTTTGTCACAATGTAATTTAAAAATATAGTCCACTTTGGGAAGAATGATCCCTTGTTGATTTAGGTAAATGTGTTTCTTGTGTAGCTCCCAAATACCTTATGATCTCAAGGAAGCCTATTCTCAAAGGAACATCTGTAGGAAAAACATATGGGCCCAAACCACTACCATATATTCTAAAAATTTTCTTATAATGATACAAAATTAAATCTCCCCAATTATGGTTTAAATTCAAATCTAGCCTTAGCTCCCTAGGTCTCAAGAATTCATGGATTTCCTTGGGGATCCTAAGTGGTTTGCATACCAAATCCCTCCTTATTCTAGATCCAAAATCATTTCTAAACATCACAAAATTGTACCTCTTATCATCTTTATCCAAGATATGGGTCCAACACTGAATAGGTAAGTTGACACCATCCCTTTTCCGTTCCAATGTAATCTCCTTCTCAAAAGATTTCTATCCCTTATACAGGAACATATGCATTAACAATGAGTGCCACAAGAATTTCACCTATTGTTTTCCTCTTTGCAATTCAACTAAGCCTTCATGGATGTGATCAACCAGGTAGGTTGCATAATAATAAAAAATACTATACGATGGATGTTGCATATGTGCAGCCAAGTAGCTATACTCACTTTGTAATGTGTTAGGTGGATTGGCACCTACAATTTGGTAAAAATAATATACATTCTTTCTAAGGTAACTAGCAAAATAGCTCATTGGAAAAGGTTTGAGCTCTCTGTCATCAATTGTAACCTTCCTCTATTGTTTCCCAATTCCAACCACCACAATATGTAGGGGCAACATTTTTGACCTAATGAATATCTTGGTCTTGTTATGCTCTTCTGTAATAGTATCCATATCCAAAGGAAGCATATTTGAATTCCTTTCATGCAGGTCAAAAACCTTTTCAATTTATTCACTAGTTATTTTCACCATAACCACCCCATCATATGCTCTGACTACCCAAGAAACTAGATCATACTTTGATGCAATATCTTTGAGGTCCACATCCATGTACACATTGTGGACAATCAGTCTCCCCATATTCAAATCCCATGGGTTACTAAAATGAGACCCAAGATTTCTATTTTCAAACCAATGTTGGAACATCTGCCATCCTATGTAGTGTACCTCGGTGTCTTTGATAAAGCAAGCTTTATCTATCAAACCCTCCTTCATAATAGGGCCACAAAACAAGACCCTTCCCTTTGGTTTCTTATTTGTAGACTGGGGAAGCAAATCAATTACATCTTGCACAAGAGTTATGGACTGAGTAGAGGAAGAAGCACTTTGAATTTTGGAAGCCATGGTCTTGGGTATGCAAGAGTTCTTTCAGAGGGATTTTAACTATTCAACTCCTAATTGCAATTTATGACCAAAGACGAGGGCTAAATTTTGGAAATTTACAGGGATACGGCTTTTAAAAGTAAAAATTAACCCTAACATTAAAGTAGTGAACGAAAAATGAAGAAACACACTTGTTTTAAAACAAATTAAAAGCAAGCCCTAACTCAGAAAACTGAAAAGGCACAAAATTGCATTTATAGTGCTTACTACTTTTAACCATGACAAACCCTAATTTTTCTCAGATGATTTCTACAATTCACTTCTTAGCTCCTTGTATTGCCTTGGACATTTTTTCAATTCCCAAATAAGCAAGCATCAACCACATGTAAAATTTTGAAGGGAATTAAATAGGTTTATGAGCCACCTCCACCATTAATGTTCAAAAAAAATTCAATGGGGATTTACTTGCATTTTTTAATACACGTCGTTGATTCGTGGACGAGTTGGGGATCTCAAACAACTTAGATTTAGTCAAACTCATTTGAACTTTCATCACCTTTCCATGTTGGACAAATGACCAATAGGAATTTGCTAACAAGACACTCTCGGTGTATGAGAGGTTCCCACCGACTAGTAGCCATAGAGTGCATGTGGAAACATTTCATGGGTCTCAATGTTTTTAAAGAACCTGTATCTTTCTTTTGTGAGCTAGCAAGGAATGGTTACGATCAACCTTCTTCATTTGCTTAGCACAATCAATCTCAAAATTCTAGGCATTGAGATGGGACACACTGACTAGGTCCACATACATGTGGCATTGTTTCACTAACCGTGCAACAATTAAACTGCAGTCATTTAAAATGGGTGAGCCAGAAAGGAATGGCTCATATTTAATCCCACGATCTTGTGACCAACAAACCTGCATGAACACTCAATAGTTAATCTTAAAAGGGGCCTTGGATAGGCCAATGACACTTTACCCCTCAGGAATTCATGACTTAAGTATAAGTTAGTTTTATGCAAAGATTAAAGGTTGACTTTGGGGATATATAAGAGATTATGTGATCAAGATTAACCAAACAACTTAAAATGAAGGGGTCGGTAGGAAACTTGAAACCATGACTTGAGAGACAAATTATATCACTGGCAACCAGAATGACAAGTCAACACAAAAATAGAGCATCTGAGGGCTAAAAGGGAATTTTGGATGGCAAGTTCATTCAAGCTAAAACCCTAAACCCTATGTGTAATCAACATACAAAGCTGATATCGAGGACAAGAGACCTCAAAATATCAGGGATTTTTGGGGCTCTAACGGCCTCCTCCAAAAAATGCAAATTGTGTTCCCTATAATTTTGATAAAGAAAAGAGACCCATGGGTGGAGTAAATATAGATGAGGGAGGCTCATGGGAAAATGATATACCACACAAGGATTCTATCTCATTAGTTGATAAGATGATGAAAGAAAATAAAGAGTTGGATAAAAAGGTGAAAGAGATGGAATTGCTGGCTATAAATATTGAAATAAAAAGGAAACTTGGTTTCCTAGAGTCCACTTTAAAGTGTCCTTCCCTTGAAACCAAAATTTATGAAGCCCACACATCATACTCAAGTCCTCATGTGAAGTAAAAAAAATCATCTAGTGCAAATCCTTCTACTTTCTCTTTGTAGTCAGAAACACAAAGATAGAATAGTTCACTTTATTGACCAACATGATTCCCAACCCAAAGGGTCTGGAAAAAATAATTATAGAAGAAGGAATTATGATAACCAAGATAAGGAAGAAGGATCTGGTGGAAGGATTTTATTCCACACTGATAGGTATAGACAATTATGCTTTGAGAACATTCCTTGATATCCAAATCCAATTCCATACAATGCGAGGAAGCATCTACCTAAGTTTACTGGCAATAATTCTCTAAGTGGTGAGGACCATTTAAAATATTTCCATAGTTTTGTGGAGGACTTCAAATTATGGGACAATGATGTTTCCATGAAATATTTTATGAAATCATTAACTAAAGATGCTAGGGACTTGTACAGGAGCTTTCCTGATGCAAGGATTGACTCCAAGGATTCTTTCTATTGAATCTTCATGGAATAATATGGAGACCAAATTGATCCTCAGTTCAGATTAAATGATTGTAACACTATTACAAAGGGGCATAATGAATTGGCAACTGAGTTCAATGCAAGGTTCTAGAAGGAAATCTATAAAATCCCTAGTTATTTGAGACCCAATGAAAAGGCCTGTCTAGTTCTATAGTACAATGCATATGATTCAAAAATGTGTTATCTACTTAGAGATAAGAATCCACAATACCTGAGAGAGGCCTACAAAATGGTAGTCAATATTGAAAACAATAGGAAGGCATCAGGTAAAGTGGGAGGAAGGGATGACCCCAAACCTTTAAAGAACCCAAGGGCTCATAATGAAAAGGCTAGAAAAGTTGTAGCCCCTAATGAAAAATTAGACCAAGTTCATAATTTTTTGCAGAAGGCAACCAAGAATGATAAGCCACAATTCCAGAGGAATGAAAGGCCACTAAGATTGTAGGACTATCCCTATCATACAAACTGGCATATTGGGAAGCCAGTTAACAATAATTAGAAGAATGTCCAAGGTATTGGACATCTCTCTTATATTTCATAGGAATTTTTGGTTGTATGGGCTGCAATACCTTTGCTTCACGAGTTAAATTTTTTGATTCTCTTCTCCTTGCATTTTTAACTACACGTTCTCTTGGTTTTAGAGCCTTTTTTCATTTCCTCAGCATAGCATTGAATGCTACATGTTCAAAAACATACATAGAACAAAAGTAAGTAATATGTTTTATGAAACATATTGATATCATTGATTACATTGCATTTTATGAACTACACTAAAGGATTTTATGAAAGAAGGTAGCAAGCTATTTGGAATTATCAAACATTTCTATGCTTCTAGAATATTTTTCATACATACATCTACCTCCATACCGCATAAGAAAAGTTTTTGTAATGTATTTTTTCAAACATATCCATACCACTTATTACATTGAATTTTATGAAACATATTGATATCATTGATTACATTGCATTGCATATCTTTAAAACTCAAAGCATTAATTTACATTGCATAACTAATGTGACTTATCAAACATTACATATCTTATCAAACATTTCTATCCCAAACCTAGGGTTTATAGCGAGCTTCAAAAAAACCATAAATTTTGATGCGTCTGGTGAAAATATATGAAACTTGATACTAATTTTTTGTAGGCCTATATGAATGTGCTAAAAAAAGGAGGGTTGCTAAATCATCATTTTGTGTGAGTTATTGAGGACATTTTATTTTTTTTGCAACTATACTGTGTAAAACCTAGTACTTTGAGGGATTTGTATAAAATTGCTTCATGTAAGCGTTGATCAATGTTAAGAAGGGTTTGAGGGGAGTATTTGGAGTGTGTACAAGTGCTTAGGAGAAAAGACTTGTGCAAAACCCAGGGTATAAGTTGTTTCCACCTTTGGAATCTAGAGATTATTGTGCTTATTGTTGTCAAAACCACATTATGATTGTCAACCAATCCATGAAGAACATGAATTAAAAGAGGGGTTTGTGATGCTATATCTTGGAATTGTTCACTATGTCTTTCACAATGAGGTAACTTAGAAAGACAAAAAGCATTTTCAATTGCACAAAATTTTCCCTTTTTTATTTCTTAGAACTTGGTAAATAGTATGAATGAATGGAAACCTGCATTAAACTAACTTTGTCAAGTCACTTGAATTTATCCAAGCACATGATGAAGGTGAATTTTTTATGGCACAAAAAAAATGACAGAAACATGCATTAACATTGATGAAAGCCCTTAGGTTTTCCAAGTTAGTTGAAAATAAAAGTTTTCCCACAACCATCACTAATAATGAATTTGAATCTATTATGTCATGTTTTTCATTTTATATCTTCAAGCTCCTAAAAATTAAACATTTGCATGCAACATACATCTAATTTAATGTTCAATTCTATGTGTAACAATTAAGATTAATAAAATCATCAAATGAATGGTCTAAAAATTGTCAAAACAAAATAAAAAAACTCAATATAAAAATCTACCTAAAATGAAAGAGAGTGAATTCCACTAGCCATGTTGGAAATGGACTACTATAAGCAATGAAAATAGAATTCATAAGAAAATTTATGTTAAGTTGATGTTGTTTATATAAGTTTACACATGAATTCATCTAAATTATGTCATTTTTTCTTTTTTTTCTTCAAACTTATAATTTTATTTTATTTTTTTCAAATACCATCTAATTCAATGTTGAATTTGTTTAAAAGGCACATGACAACTGAGAAGGGGGGTGAATCAGTTGTCACAAAAATTCAAACTTAAAACTTCAAAACTTATCAATTGCATGACCACACTATTCTATTATTAAATATGAACATGAAACACAAATAACAAAAAGAAAATCAACACAATGAAAACCATATTTTTACGTGGAAAACCTAATGAGGGAAAAAACAAGGTGAGGATGAACTCATAATACAAAGTTGTTTCAAAACTAAATGCATAAGGCTCACTGCCCTAAAAGGACTCACTGTCCAAATACAAAGGCTCACTGTCTATAGAAAGGACTCACTATCCAATAGGGAGGCTCATTGCCTACAAAATATTTACAAAAAAAAGTTAGGTTATATAGCCAAAATGAATTGAAAAGTGCACCTATCAAGTGTTGATGTAGTTTTGGTGATGCTCAATAT
>VDFB02232542.1:0-17778 GCA_007258455.2 Sequoia sempervirens
GAGACGAGGGAGGAGGGTTAGTATGGTAGAAGAAAAATGTAAGAGGATGATGGTTATTGATCAATATCATGTAACCAAATGTGTAATGTATGAGATGAAATAGATAGATATGAGATAAATCAATGTTGATGGATATGAGATTGATGGATATTGTGTGCTTTTTGTGATTTTTATCATCATAAAGCTTATTGTGGAAAATGTATATATGTGCACCAAGGTATGAAAAACTTTGGTGACTTTGGTATCGTTTGTATGGACTACAACTTTACAAACAAGGAGGATTGTCCTTATTCATACTAGACACAATAGAACCTTGGTGGAATATGTGAAGGAAATGATCTTAAAGCATGATATCCGTAGCACAAAAAGGTATTTAAATAACCTTATATGCAAAGGATGATTGTTAATTCCAGAAGTCACTCCCATATACACACAAGGAACATACATAAAACAAGAATTATAATGAAGTTACAAGGACATTCCACAAACATGACATATGAAAATAATGACCTTACCCCATTATTTTTCCTCTAATCATTTGAAGATATCTTCAAGGAACATTGAAATAGGACAATATGATAAATCAAGCAAACAAAAAGACTCACTAACCAAATAGATCAAAAGTCATTAGATTTTCAAATGAAGAGATATGTGCTCAAGATAAATAATGCCTACTGTAGGAAGGATGCATTTGTTAAGGCATGATAAGTTGGATAAGATGTTTAAAGTGGATTTGGCAATTGATTAGTAGGTTGTAGATAGTTTAACAAGATTTTTTTTATTCATGATTGTTCCACAAACACTCAATTTCTTTGGGTATTGCATAGTTTTTTATTGCTTGGATGTCTTATCTAAGCAATGCAAAATTTATTATGGATATGGTAGATGATGTTGTGATTTGAATTTTTGGAAATTTTCAATGTTTTTTTAATTTTTTTGGGATTATTTGATGTTTTTAGAATTTTGGGATTATTTGATGTTTTAAATAGATAAATTATGAAGAGATATGGATGTGTAAAGATATCAAAGACCTTTCAGGATATTTTCGCTATCCAAAATAAAGTTGATTGATCTGATTGATTGATTAATGATAGTGATAATGTTGTTGATGATAAGAACAACACAAGGATAGTGTTGTTAAGATAGGAACAACATAATGATTGGGAAGGATACATCCCTATGATGAGTGATTGGATAAGATAGATCAAGATTTCTAGATAGGATAGGAATGGAATCTGTTAGATAGTTTGATAACCCATTGGAGCATAAGCAAGATGAGATTAATGGTGATTGTCTGCATTGATATTGATAGAGGATATTTTGATGGAAAAATGTATTTGTGGGATGGTGAAACATGCTCTATTTTTTTTAGATTTTCATGATATTTGATTTTTTTGTACATATTTTTTGGAAGGTGTCTATATCACTAAGTGAGCTAGAAGGCATCTATCAATATTTATTCGAAAATAGGATGTAATCACCTACCCCTAGTGTCTAGCAATGTATGGGACACTATGAGTGGATGAATGGAATAGTGCGATGGAAATGGATATGTGAAGGATGGGGAGGATGGGCATTATACAAATAGATCTAGGATAAGGGATTTTACTCCCAAGGACTATCTCATAATAGGATAGCATGTTTCACCCAAGCTAAATGTTTGGTTAGTGCTATGTAGGTGATGGTATGACATAGGATAGTATATGGTCAAAGGAAATGACCATGTCAATATTTTGCCAAAAGCACATGTTTTGAAGTATATGCATCTAGTCTTTATCAAGATAAATGTGGATATGGAATATGGATGAAATCATGGAATGGATTAGAGGGATAGTGGTATATGAGATAAGATGCTCCCAATTGAAATGATACATACATAATTGTTTTTACATATCATGCCCATGAATGGGTTTTCATTGAATGGTATTTTCCCAAAGCATCATAAGAAGGGTTTTTAGTGTTCACTATTGAATGGATTATTTTTCTTACTTTTCACTAACTATGTTGGACCTGTTATCACCTGAATTTCGCACACTATTGAATATAAATTTCAGCAATACAGTGTAACATGGGAAGACCTCTAAAGATGTGGGTTTCTTGTAAATAGAGGTCAACCTCCGGAGAAGGCCGGCTTCCTTTGTGTTATCACCTAAACTACTAATATTTGTGAGGTAAAGGGAGAAAGAATACATAAATTAGAAACTAATCCTATGGTGATACACCAAATTTGTTCAAAACATGAATAGCTATTTAACATACAATTTTCAATCAACTAGTAAAAGTTGATGTGCACAACTCAATACTCATATGATATTGCATAAGTGTTTTATAAGAAAGCTATGATACATACAGTCCTAGAAGGATGATAAATTCTCCTCACAACTAAAACTGTTTGTATCACTAACATAACCTATAACCTGTAATACATACATTTCCTCTGCTTAAAAGTGTTATTAATGAGACAATTAACAAGGAATAAGAGAAACTCACATGTAAATTTATCAATCATTCAACACACTCAATGAAATAGATAACTGAGAAGGTAGAAGTTGCTTTCTTTATTGATTTCCAAAGGTGAAATTGTACATGCAATGTCTATAAATGAGTTAAAAAACTCAGTATTCTCCTTTAAGGACTCACAGAAGTCACAAAGCAGAAAAATATACAAGTCAGAACTAACTACAAAAGAGGAAAAAATGCCATATATACAAAAGCTGTGTCGGCCCCCCAGGGCTTACAAAAAATATCAATCTTCAAAAAGATCTGCCCCTAGATCTTTTCGAACGAAATTAATGTTGCATTCAAGTGAGTCCTTGTTGTCCATGTCGGTGAAGAAATGCTCCAGGAATGACCTCCTTGATCTTTTGCGACTACAACATTAACTTCTTGGTCTTCGGGTCCACCTCCAAACCTCCTTGTCACACTGCTTTGAATGCTCCTAGGCTCAAAGCGAATCCACATCGTATTCATTTAGTTAGTCTTCTTCACAGGGATCAAACTACCATGACTCTCCTGTAGTTCATTCAGATTGGTTGAATTCGCGCCACATAGGTTTTCAGGCGGTCAAAGATTGCTCCATTAAAATCGCATGTCGGTGAGACACTAGTCGTGTCTCCCCGATGTGATTATTCCCTTCAATGGTTATCAGCATAGCTCACAACCGTCACCAAGAGTTCATAGCGAGCCCAAAAGTCATATCGACATCCACAGTGACTGTCACCCAGACCATTGGCAAGACATTTCGCTTTAAGGAAGGCCTCATGGCGAGCCCTCAAGAGTCATACCGATATCTCTTCCATCACTTAGTCATCCACATTCAACAAGAGCTCCTTTAGTCGACAGGAGGTCATACCAATCTTTGTGAGTTATACCACTAAGCTCTTGCGTCGGCAGGACATCCATGTGTCGATGAGAGCTCATGCCGAAGGAAATATCTCTCAGCGAGCCCATTTCATCTCGGCAAGACTTCTTATCGAATTCCTCCTCTCAGTGATGAGTCCCACTGTAGCCAACTCCCTATCGGTGAGACACTATTCACTTGACAGGACCTCATAGCGAGCTCCCCTTCTCTCCCTAAGTTCACTTCATTTCGCCGAGACCTCCAGCAATTGGTAGGACCTTATGCCGAAGGAAAAAAACTTCGGCGAGCTCGCTTCATCCTCTGTTGGCAAGACCTCATCGGGTCAGGAAGACCTCTAGCCAAGCTCAAAACTATTTTGGCAAGACTTCATGCTGAAGCCTTTATCTCTCGACGCGACCACCTTCATTCACCAAGACATCATGTTGAGCTCCCTTCTTTTGCTGAGCTCACTTCACTTCAGGGAGACTCCGCTTGGTCACCAAGACACCATGAAAAACTTTAAAACTTTTTCTGAGACTTCCTCGTGTCAATAGGACATCTCCCTGAGACCACAACCTTATTCCGAAGGTACCCTCTCTTCGGTGAGACACCACTCGGTCGCTAGGATGTTACAATGAGGTCCTTCTTGTCTCCCCGTTGACATCTCTTTTCGCTGAGACCTACGTTAGTCGCCGAGACCTCACCCCGAGTTCAACATCTCACTGAGGGCTCCTTTGTTGTTGCTGAGACCTTTGCTAGTCGGCAGGATCTTATACTTTCGCTGAGACATCATGGCGACTTTACTTTCCTTTGCCACACGAGCACGGCATCCAGCACCGTGGGGCCTGACCGGGTGAGACCTCTCCGCAGGAGCTTATTTTCCTGTAAGACCTCCCCACCTTGGCCGAGACCTTGCCGATGGTGAGAGCCTGCTTCACGGTGGCTTTACTTACCATCACGTAGGGAAGCGGCTGGCTGGGAGGAGCACTGCCGTGTGCTTCGGCGGTGCGTTAATCGGCCGAGAACTGTCGATTGAGGGTCCTGATATCTTTGGGGCTTTCGAGACCATTTTGTGGAGACCACCGTGGTCGGTGAGAAGGAGACGCCTACCGCCAAAAGAAAATACACTCCCCTTAAGGAGCGTCATACACAAACTAGACAGCAATAGCCGAGCTATCATCTCTCGCCGAGGGCTCATATCAGTCGAGAAGACTTCACTTGATCGGTGGGACATCATACCGAGACCAAGCCCACTTCGGTGAACTTAAATCTCTCAGCAAGACTCCCCGCATCGGTAGGACTTCTCCCCAAAGGCATAGCCTTATGCTGAGAGCTCCCCAATGAACAACTGTCGGCATGACCCCTTTTCAAGCAAAGAGATACATGAAGACTCATGGCGACCCAAATGTCTCGGCGACTAGTTTATTCAACCACATAGAACACACTGCTAGTTGGCAAGACAATAGGAAGGTCTTGCCGACTTCCTTCTCTGGTGAGTTTTGTGCCAAAATGAATGAAGGATGCCTTCCAATAGACCTCCTCGTGACTTAGCATTGGATGTATGATTTAGCCCTTGTTGCAAATGTTCCCGTTGGCCTTCTTGAACACCTGAAACATAATATGTCCTGCTTGATTGAGCCCATAGGTGAAAAATTGGGCAACATTTCTGGTGAACTCAGCTGGATGTTTGCCTGCTAAACATGAAAATTAGTAGCCAAACCTGTCCATTGGGCACGAAGTCATTGGGAAAACTAAGGAACGGACTTGGAGCAACCTTGCACATGGTTGCAGCTCAGTTGAGACTCATAGAACACAATAGGTTGCCAGAATCAACAAAACAGGAGAAACTGAAAAGAAACTATTTATTGTGCTAGAACAACACTTAGGGAAAGAAAACAACAATCGAACCAAAGTACAGAAGCACTTATTGAAACATAAAACCTAACCTAATATGTACAATGGAGGAACTTATCAAACCTCAAAACAAGGCTTGAGGTGTATCCCATTGACTGGGATAGGAAGCACTCCACCTTTAGTTGTGGGCTGTTGGTAAGCATTGTGTTCTTTGCAGTCTTTGATAATAAATGGACCCGTCCACATGTTGTCAAACTTGGTGTGATGGCCCGACCCACTTTTTAGAACATCCCATTTCAGCACAAGATCTCCCACCATGAAATCTCTTGATCTAGTTTTCTTATCAAATGTTATCTTAGTCAGGATTTGCTGACGTTCCATGTTCTTTATAGCCTTGTTTCTAGCTTCTTCTAACTCCATCAGTTGAGTATATCTCAAGGCAAGTGGGTCAGTCTACTCAAATAGGACCAGATAACTGGCGATATCCAAGGCGGGCAACTTAGTAGAAATAGGTAATTTTGCTTCTTTACCGTACACCAACATGTAAGGTGAGTTCCCAATCACCTTCTTAGGGGTAATTCTATTTGCCCAAAGAGTAGCCTTTAACCTAGCATGCCAATCCCTCTGATTGCTTTGAAGTGTCCTTTTGATAATGTTAATCAAATTTTTATTAGTGGATTTTGCAAGTCCGTTGCCCTAAGGATAATAGTTGGAGCTTGTGTTCAAGTAAATTTCATTCTTCAATGCCCAATCAGCAACCTTCAAACCAACAAATGCCAAGGTGTTGTCAGAAATTATAGAATCTAGGACTCCAAATCTGCAAACCATGTCTTCATAAAAATTCAACACTTTTGATTCATTAGCATCCTTCAGAGGCAAAGTTTCTGTCCATCATGTAAAGTAATCCATTGTTGTGATAATCCACCAATGGCCTACACTTGAGGGTGGGTTAATTGCCCCTATGAAGTCAATTCCTCATTTCATAAACGACTGTTCTATCTGAATTGGTTGCAATGGAAAAGCAGTAAGCTTTTCTTTGCCTGAAAACAAGGCGCATTTGGAACATCTCCTGACATATGTATGTGCATCCTTGAACAAGTTAGGCCAATAATAGCCTGCTCTTAAAATCTTATAGGTTGTTGTCCTTGCAGCATAGTGACCCCCAGAAGGTCCGTCATGGAACTCAGGTACAATATCTGATCCACTTGATCATTATCAACACACCTGAGCAGTACTCCACTATGATCTTTCCCATACAACACATCATCAATCAAGACAAAGGGAATAGACTGAAGTCTGTAGTACCTCCTCTTCATTCTATTCAGATTAGGTGGACATTCCCCGGTTCTCAAGAAATGTGACATTTCCTGCAACCAGCTAGTAGCTTCATTCTCTATTGTCCCAACATTAACCAAAATTGAGTCTCGTTGATCCTCTATTGTTGAAAATTCTTCGTTAGCCAGCTGCTGGCATAAACCTTTCCCCTTCACCAATTTAGTGACCTGAATATCCACATCATACTCCATAACTCTTGTGATCCATCCAGCTCGCTTTTCATTCAGATCTTTACTGAGCAAAAATTCTTTCACACTAGAATGTGCCACTTGAAGATGAATTTTGTTATGAGACAATAGATGTCTAAATTTCTTCAAACTTTTTACAACAACCAACACATGTTTTTCTACGAAGGTATACTTCTACTCATAGTCTTCCAAACCTTTGCTGAAAAAAGCAATGGGCTGCTCCAACCCTTCTACATGTTTTTGCACCAAGATTGCAGAGATTGCATCAAAACTACCAAAAACATACAAGGTAAAATCCTTACTGAATTCTGGGTTGACTAATGTTGGGGTTGAAGCTAACGCCTCCTTGATCAGTTGAAAATTGTCTTTTGCTTCTCGGGTCCATTTAAACTTTGCATTCTTTTTTAACATAGTTGTAAGGGGTTTTAGCAAGGTTGTTGTATCAGGGAGAAATCTCCTAACAAAATTGATATGACCAATGAAACTCTGAAGTCCTTTCTTATGCGGAGGTAAAGACAGCTCCAAGATTGCTACCAATCTTTTGGGATCCATCGTGATCCCCTTCCTAGATACTACATACCCAAGAAGCTTTCCTTCATGAACAGAGAAAACACATTTCTTGGGGTTCAATGATATACCAAACTCCCGGCAACGTTCAAAAACCTGCCTCAAATGGTCATTGTGATCCGCTGCCTTCTTGGAATAGACAGTGATGTCATCGAGATATACTAAGACAAACTTATACATTAAGTTGCTAAAGGCCATGTCCATAGCCTTTTGGAAGGTTTCTCCAGCGTTAGACAAACCAAATGGAATTTTCCTATACGCCATTGTGCCCCACTTTATGGTGAAGGCAGTTTAAAATTTATCTTCTTCCCTTACCAAAATCTGGTTATAACCAGAATATCCATCCAGTAATGAAAAATGTTCAGAACCTAACACATATTGAAGAATATGCTCCATAGACGGAAGAGGGTGCATGTCCTTTAACGAAGCTTTGTTCAAATCTCTGAAGTCCACACATAATCTAAGCTCTCTGTCTTTCTTCCTGATGGGAACTAGATTTGCAACCCAGCTAGTATGCTTGATGGGAAAGATACTCCCACTTTCTATAAGTCTAAAGACTTCTTTCTACATTAATGGTTCCAGTTTGGGATTAACTGGCCTCTGTTTCTTCCTTATGGGTTTGGCTATTGGCTCCAATTCTATTGTATGTCGTGCAAGACATGGATCAAATCCCTTCAAATCTCCATATTCCCAGGTGAATATGTCAATGAATTCTTGGAATAATTGTAGAAAAGACTTATTTTCAACAACAGTGTTTATTTTTCCTATCTTGAGGCTTCTCTTGGGTGCAATTTCTAAGTCCTCGTAATGATCTTGTTGAACTAATAAGTTAGCTTTATTACTTTTAGCCTGATCATCAGAGTTGAAAATACTTTCTAAGGTGACCAAACCTTTAGGCAACTTGTTATTCTTCAATTGCAGTACCTAGTCTCCATACTGTTGTTTAATTCTCTCCTGATTTGATGCTGTAAACACGTCCTCTTCAAGCAAAAATTGCAGAATCTGCTCATCACTCTCAAATACCTACCAGTTAACATTGTTGTCAAGCACTGAAGGCCTAATAATAACCTTGATGTGCTGCTGATTACACTCCTTCCTTACGTTGTTCGGAATGTCAAACTGAGCTACCACAACTGCTAATCTACAGCATGTTGATTCTGATTTCTTGGAATTGAAATGATATTGAAAGCCTCAAAACCCTCAACGAGGTCCCAAACCCTGTGCTTATACAATTTAAGAACATCATTTTTAACAGCATTTAGGCCTCTAACCTGATTTACTATCAATTCACTATCCCCATGCACCTTCAAACACTTAATTCCACGTTTCCTCACCCATTCTAGCCCTTGAATAAGACCTTCATATTCTGCTGTGTTATTAGTGCATGAAAATGCAAACCTAAAGGCTGCATAATATCTTTCAGATCTTGGGGAAACCAATAATGCACCCCCACCAGCGCCATGTCTGCTCCTTGAACCATCAAAATACATTTCCCAGACTTCGTCTTGCTGGTCACAACCATTCACTAACCTCTTAACCAAGTTAGGCATCACTACATCAGCCTCTTGAAACATGTAGTTACCCATACCAGCATCCGACACCAAGTCACTTTCAGCACTAGAAGTTTGGCCTGCTACCCACTCATCTAGAAGTATATTAGGAATATCATCGACAGCAATGTGAGGATCAAAGATAGCAACATGCTCATCTTGTTCAAAAATTATGCAATTGGCATTTATTGCAATGGGTACATAAGGTTTTATATTGTCTTTTGCAAGTAACTCAGACTTAATGGTTACCTTAGTTACATACCTAGTACGGAACAACATGTGAGACCAATCAGACGAAAGGTATCCCCCTATTTTGGCCGTGAACTCTCTTGACAAACATAACCCAAAATACGGAGGCAAATCTGCCACATAAATGTCTAGAGAAATTGAAAAATTAGGGAAAGCATGTAGAGTTAAGCTAGTATCTTTGACAAGACCCACTGTATTAACAGATGAGCCATCCCTAGACTACTCCTTTCTCCAAAGGTTCATACTTTAAACCTAACTGATTAGCTACTTGTTTGAGAATCACAGAACATGTAGCTCCACTATCTACCATACAATTGTGCACTAAATCTTTTCCAATAATCAATGAAACATAGTTTGGAGGAGGTCTCACGTTCTTACCGGGAATCATGATTTCTCGCTTTGTCGCTGGGATCAACAACTTTCCCTGGATTTTGCCTGGCTGGTTTACTGGCATGGTTTGCAAATTAATTTTATTTTATAATTGAATGATATCTTGATAGTAACTCTTCACTTTGCCAATTTAAAAATGTAGTCTCATTAGAATGTATATCTAGTTGCTGTTCAGGTATATTAGCAGGTGCATCTAGCTGTGAAGTGACAACATTTTGGACCATAAATCTTGATTAACTACCCCATTTGAGCATGAGGCTAGGTTATGCAGTTGGTTACATGAATGACACCATTCATTTTCCATCACAAATTTATTCTGGGCTGGAACCATATCCTTCATTGGATTTACAACATTAAGAGGAGCTGGATAATAAGATTGGAATGGTCTCTGATTAACATTTTTCCTCTGGTAAGCACCTTGATAGGGTTACCTATTTTGCTGATACTGATATCCCTGGTTTTGATAAGACTGAAATTTAAATTCTGACCTTGTTGTTGGTTCTACTGTTGAAAATTCGGCCTTGCCCCTTGATACTGTCTCTTCATGCTAGTCAACTCACTTCCCATAGTTTGTAAAATGCTTTCTATCTTATGCTGACTAGACTTGATCTCTTGCAATTCACTTGATGGTCTTGTAGCTGACACTCCCTGGCTCATAGCAATGGGTAATGTTGTAAAAGTAGGTAAAGGGGCTAAGGATGGCATTTTCAATGGCATATTTGATTGAATTTCAGGGAAATAGGGCCTAGGTGGCCTAGGTGCTAACTTGCCTGCCTGAATGAGGCTATTTTCTGCCTTAATAGCTATGCTATAAGCCTAAGGTAAAGAAATACCCCCCATAGACTGTATCATGACTGAGATATCACTATTCAAACTTTTCAAATAGTATAAAAATGCATAATCAGCAGAAGGCCTTACCGTAGTATGTATTTTGTTCCAAGTATTTTTAAATTAGATATTGAAGTCTGCCATTTGTTCTTGTGGGGATCTTTTCATGGTTGTTAACTGCTCTACCAAAGATAGGTGATTAGATTTTTCCTCAAAAAATCTGGTAAATTCATCACCAAGCTCATCCCATGTCCTTATAGAACCCACTGGCAAGCTTCTAAACCATTCCAATGCCTTCCTTTTGAAAGATGCAGCCAACAATCTCACAACTACATTTTCCTGTGTCACATGATGCACATTGCACAATGCTGCCACATCCCTGATATGTTTGAAAGGTGTCACTTGTCCTTCTCTAGTAAACTCTGGTAACCCTTTAAATGCTACCAATGGAATATCATGTTGCGCTAGATTAAGGGGACTACCCTGGTTAAACAGTATGAAAGTAAAGGCTCTTGGCGCTGCCATTGAGCTGGAATGCGTTGATATGCTTGTTGAAGCAGAACTTGAACTGACTGGTACTGAACCTGAACTCGGCTGAGAAGTACTTGTTGTAACATAAATACTATTTGTTGCACAATTGAAAGCTCCAAATGAGGAGGCAGAGGGTTCTGTTCTAAGAGTAGGAGATGTTGAATGCCTAGCTACAGGGTCTCTTCTTCTTCTCCTTGCATATGAAAATAGTGTCTTGTCACTAACACCAAGTGGTGTTGAATGAACTCTAGGAGAAGGAACAGTCCTTCTGAGAGTTCTCCCTCTTCTTCTCGGAGGAGATAAATGTAAAAACTCTACAGCTTTTGAACTTTTAGTTTCTATTTTTCTCATATAAATAAACACATGGATCCTTTCCTCCACGCAGAGTCACCAGATATGCTTAAAAATGACCTCTAAAAGGCTATTAGCTCACTGTCAGCACATCAAAATAGCAAGGCCTAAGAATTTTACTTCTAAATATGTCCCACCAGGCATGTCAAAACTGTTATCACCTGAATTTTGCACCCTGTTGAATATAAATTTCAACAATCCAGTGTAACATGGGAAGACCTCTAAAGATGTGGGTTTCTTGTAAACATAGGTCAACCTGCGGAGAAGGCCGGCTTCCTTTGTGTTATCACCTAAACTACTAATCTTTATGAGGTAAAGGGAGAAAGAATACATAAATTAGAAACTAATCCTATGGTGATACACCAAATTTGTTCAAAACATGAACATTTGTTTAACACACAATTTTCAATCAACTAGTAAAAGCTGATGTGCACAACTCAATACTCGTATGATATTGCATAAGTGTTTTATAAGAAAGCTATGATACATACAGTCCTAGAAGGATGATAAATTCTCCTCACAACTAAAACTGTTTGTATCACTAACATAACCTATAACCTGCAATACATACATTTCCTCTGCTTAAAAGTGATATTAATGAGACAATTAACAAGGAATAAGAGAAACTCGCATGTAAATTTATCAATCATTCAACACACTCAATGAAACAGATAACTGAGAAGGTAGAAGTTTCTTTCTTTATTGATTTCCAAAGGTGAAACTGTACATGCAATGTCTGTAAATGAGTTACAAAACTCAGTATTCTCCTTTCAGGACTCGCAGAAGTCACAAACTAGAAAAATATACAAGTCAGAACTAACTACAAAAGAGGAAAAAATTCCATATATACAAAAGGTGTGTTGGCCCCCTAGGGCTTACAAAAAATATCAGTCTTTAGAAAGATCTACCCCTAGATCTTTTCGAACGAAATTAATGCTGCATTCAAGTGAGTCCTTGTTGTCCATGTCAGTGAAGAAATGCTCCAGGAATGACCTCCTTGATCTTTTGCGACTACAACATTAACTTCCTGGTCTTCATGTCCACCTTCGAACCTCCTTGTCAAGCTGCTTTGAATGCTCCTGGGCTCAAAGTGAATCCACATCGCATTCATTTAGTTAGTCTTCTTTACAGGGATCAAACTACCACAACTCTCTTGTAGTTCATTTAGATTGGTTGAATTCACGCCACATAGGTTTTTAGGTGGTCAAAGGTCGCTCCATTAAAATAGCATGTCAGTGAGACACTAGCCGTGTCTCCCTAATGTGATTATGCCCTTCAACAATTATCGGCATAGCTCACAACCATCGAAAAGAGTTCATAGTGAGCCCAAAAGTCATATCGACATCCACAATGACTATCACCCAGACCATCGGCAAGATATTTCGATTTAAGGAAGGCCTCATGGTGAGCCCTCAGGAGTCATACCAATATCTCTTCCATCGCTTAGTCATCCGCATTAGGCAAGAGCTCCTTCAGTAGGCAGGAGGTCATACCAAACTTTGTGAGTTATACCACTGAGCTCCTCCGTCGGTAGGACATCCATGTGTCAGTGAGAGCTCATGCTGAAGGCAATATCTCTCGGCGAGCCCATTTCATCTCGGCAAGACCCTATCGGGCTGGCAAGACTTCTTATCAAACTCCTCTCAGCGATGAGTCCCACCATAGCCAACTCCCTATCGGCGAGACACTATTCGCTCGACAGGACCTCTTACAGAGCTCCCCTTCTCTCCCCAAGTTCACTTCATTTCACCGAGACCTCCAGCAATCGGTAGGACCTTATGCCAAAGGAAAAATCCTTCGGCGAGCTCACTTCATCATCTGTTGGCAAGACCTCATCGGGTCGGGAAGACCTCTCACCGAGCTCAAAACTGTTTCGGCGAGAGCTTCGTCTTTCGGCAAGACTTCATGTTGAAGCCTTCATCTCTTGGCGAGACCACCTTCATTCACCGAGACATCATGTCGAGCTCCCTTCTTTCACCAAGCTCACTTCACTTTTGGGAGACTCCACTTGGTCGCCAAGACACCACGACGAACTTTAAAACTTTCGCCGAGACTTCCTTGTGTCGATAGGACATCTCCCCAAGGCCACAACCTTATTCTGAAGGTACCCTCTCTTCGGTGAGACACCACTCAGTTGGTGGGACATTATAGTGAGGTCCTTCTTGTCTCCCCGTTGACATCTCTTTTCGTCGAGACCTACGTTAGTCGCCGAGACCTCACCCTGAGTTCAACATCTCGCCGAGGGCTCATTTGTTGTCACCAAGACCTTTGCTAGTTGGCAGGATCTTATACTTTTTCCGAGACATCATGGCGACTTTACATTCCTTTGCCCCGAGCTCACATCCTTTTATGTCGGGGAGACCACCTTTGGTCGGTGAGACCTCTCCCCGAGCTTGTTTCCTTTGCCAAGACCTCCCCACCTTGGCGAGACCTTACCCCGACGGTGAAACCTTACAGTGAATCCCCCCATACCGTCCCCGAGAGCTTGGCCTGTCAGCCAGACCTTTCGCCAGGCTCCTTTGTTTTGCTGAGACCTATGTTTGTCGATAGCACATCTCCCCAAAGGTAAACAACTCTCCCCAATGCCGTCCTTGTGAGAAACCTTTGGCGTGACTCCTACCGTTTAGGAAGACTTCATAGTGGGTGGCAAGAGCTCATGGTGAAAGCACCCTCCATCGGCGAGACATCATGGCGACCCCAAAACCTTTTGTCTAGACTGCGATTAATCGACGAGACCTCTCAGCAAGGTCAAATCTTTTGGCGGGCTCAGACCATTTCGGGGAGACCACCAACGGTCGGTGAGACCTCCCGCCGACAATACCTCCCTTCATCGAGATGTCCTTCCTATTGGCCAGACCTTACACCGGAGCTATCATCTCTCGGCGAGGGCTCATATCAGTAAGGAAGACTTCACTTGATCAGTGGGACTTCATTCCGAGACCAAGCCCACTTTTACAAACTTAAATCTCTTGACAAGACTCCCCGCGTCGGTAGGAATTCTCCTCGAAGGCACAGCCTTATGCTGAGAGCTCCCCAATGAACAACTGTAAACATGACCCCTTTTCAAGTGGAGAGATAGATGAAGACTCATGGCAACCCAAATGTCTTGGCGACTGGTTTATTCAACCACATAGAATGCACTGCTAGTCGGCAAGACAACAGGAAGGTCTTGCCAACTTCCTTCTCTAGTGAGTTTTGTGCCAAAATGAATGAAGGATGCCTTCCAATAGACCTCCTCGTGACTTAGCATCGGATGTATGATTTAGACCTTGTTGTGAATGTTTCCATTGGCCTTCATGAACACCTGAAACATAATCTGTCCTGCCTGATTGAGCCCATAGGTGAAAAATTGGGCAACAGGACCACTTGGCATTGTGGATCTATAAATGTTGATGTCATATAGTGTGCCTATAATGCCCTACCTTAAGGAGTTTTTGTCTAAGATAAGAGCACTTGTATATATCCCATGGATGTTATTGTTATCATTTTTTATACTAAGTTGGATTTATCTAAATGCACACATCATGATAGAGTACCATTAGAGTCCTTATGATAAAGTGTTGGTGCTAAGACATGGTGAATGTTGAATTTGACAATTTTGGATTTTAAGTGAGATGCTAAATTTTGATGGGGGATATGAGATGCAGATATATTATTTGGTAGTTTGGATGTAAGAGTTTTTATTTTCCAAACTTGGGCATGTGGATGATGGAGTGTGAATATGGGATTTTGGCTGTTTTTGGGACAAACTGTTTTATACATCTTGTGTGTTAGTATTGCAGATTATTTTGAAGGAGGTGGACACTTTTGATTGATCAAAGGTCTTGTTTGAGGTAACTCCATGGTTTTATTTATTATTGGATTTTGATTTGGATTGAATTCCTTACATGATCTACTTTTCTTTGGGATCCATTTTGACTTTGTATGTCCACTTTGAATTTTGGATTTATTAGCTTCAAAAGCTTGAATTTGACCTTTTTCTTTGTAAATATTTTTCTTTTACTTGTCCCCATTAGTGGATTGAATTTTTTTTGAATGATGATCCATGATGTGAATTGGAGGAGTGTTGGCAACAAAATTATTGCAAGTACTATTCATATCCCCTATTTTGATATTTGCATCATATGAAGTTACCCTTGGTATCATGGAGGTACCACTAACATCCTTAAAGTTCTTGATCGATGAATAACCAAGTCCTTGATAGTGAGGATTGTCTAAAATATATATATTGGCTCTAGAATACCTTGTTCATGTGGGCCTAATTATTTTCCTTTATACAACATCCTTTGATAGATCTTTTTTGCAATAAGATATGTCTTAATATTATGATAACATGTGAGTGATCCAAGTTGATAGGATATTGACGCTTTCTTTAACTTCATGCTTGTTGATTCATCATTTTCAGGTACGTCTAGAGGGAAACACTATTTTTCTAGATGAACAAGGGAGAGATCATCTATGTGTCCAGTGGTAACAAGTTTCTCATCTATGGAAATGGAGGTTATTAGAATATGGATAGGATCATGGATGGAATGAAAAGGGATGATGGGATTTTGAGATCAATGATAGGATGAGATTGCAGGATTTGAATAACTTGATCTTGATTCATTTCAGGGATTTCTTCTTTATGATTTGGATTGTTTTCTTAACATTATCTAGTTATAATAATTTGTGGTAGAAATAAGGGATTCTTGGGTAGTCTCAATATGTTGGGATGGTGGTAACAAAATTTGAATAGGAATCACTAGAGTGGGTATGATGAACGATGGGATGGATGATGGTGTTTTGTCCAATATCTCTTTATTATAGATTGGATTCATATAAACATAATGAATTATCTATCATGGATAGCCCTTAGGGAAGGTCCTGAAAGGTGTTATTATTGAATGAGTTTTTTATTAAGGTGGCGTGGATTGATGGGGAAAAGGTTTTAGGGATGAAGGATATAAATGAGAGATGGGGCTTCTAGTGATCCAACTTCTTCAAGATGACATATTAGGGAGTTATGGCTAGGATTAATGGAATTATTTTGAAACGAGTCATTGCTACCTACTTGGGAAAATTATCTTGATATATATTCCTATTTCCGCACTATGTGAGCTATGAATATTTTTGATATGATTATTTTGAGATGAATTTTGAGGATGATCCTCAACAGTGATGTCTCCTTATTCAATGAGATATCATATAAGGTTTTTTAATTTAAAGCAACCTTGAGTGGTATATCCCTTTGCTCTAGATGATAGTCACAAAAAATTGTGTCCCTCCATCATACCATTTTAACTTGTGGTTCATATTATCAAATATCTGGAAGTGTTATCACGTTTGATTCAATGGGTTCTCCTAATGGAGTGTATTTTTGTTGAAACATTCTTATTTTTTACCAAAATTGGGACTTGTTGATAGAAGAACTTGGATTATCTTTGTTGTCTTTGAATATCTTCACAAGTCCTTCGGCTATATGGGATTTTTTTATGGTTAACCCTTTCTCTATGACTTTATTGAATTTGTTAGAGGATTAAACCTTTAGGTGAAACCCTATTCGAGTGTTCAAATTTTGGATGAATATTTTAACCAATTTCTTTTGAGATATATGACAAGGACATTTATTATCTAGCTTCTCCATTTATGTAAGGAGGAAAAAATTTCTCCATTATTTTTTTGGCATTACAAAGATCAATCATGGAGGTTTCTCACTTGATGTTGTAAAAGAGATAATTTTTTGTGCTAGTTTATTGAAAGTTCTAATGCCAAATAGAAGTCAAGAGAACCATTCCATGGAATTTCCTCCTAGGCTTCTTGAGAAGAGGTGCATAAGATAAGTATCATTATGAACAACCTCTAAGAAAGAAACATAAAATTCTCTAATGTCCTCATGAGGATCTCCCTTTCCTTTGTATTTATCAAATTTAGGTATCTCAAAATTATTAGGAAAGGGCAACATAGTTATAGTCCTATAAAAAGGATAAGGGCATATGTCTTCTAGTGTGTATCTCTTATTCATTGGTCCCAATCAAATGTTCGAATTTTGTTTTTGTAAACCTTGGATTTGTAGAGCTAAATCATTCGGGTATGTGAGAGAAGATGCATTGGTATGGTTATTGGTGGATATAAGATGTGTTGATGAATAATCTTGGGGGAAATTTATTGATGGGTAGTTTTGATGAATGTACAAATGGTTTGTGGAAGGTAGGTGTGCATCGATATGTTGGATTTTTTTTAGGGATTTGATGTGGTGAATTTGTTTTGGGGTTTTATGATGGTTTGAGCTAGGTTATGTGGATAGATATTTTGGCTAGATGGGTTTATGTTATGGTTTTGATGAAGATAGTTTGATGGGATGATTTTTTGTTGAGTAGTCATGGTTTTTTAAGGGTGGTTATGTTGATATATGTTTTGGTTAAGTGGATTGGTGTTTTGAATTTGATTGATGGTGTTAGGATTAGAAGTGATAGTATCTTGAGGTTGTGATAGAAGGTTATAGTTTTGGTGGATGATGTTATGATTTTTGGGGACATAGGTATGGATGTTAGATGTAAGTGGTTGAGAGATATGGGATGCATGTGGACATTTTTGGGAGTTTTTCATTGGAGTG